>JAKGGE010002340.1:0-82500 GCA_023748175.1 Hoolock leuconedys | reverse complement strand
GCCTCCTGAGTAGCTGAGATTACAGGCGCCCGCCACCACACCTGGCTAACTTTTGTGTTTTTAGTAGAGACGGGTTTTTTAGTACAGACGCGGTTTCACCATGTTAGTCAGAATGGGCTTGATCTCCTGACCTCATGCTCCGCCCACCTCAGCCTCCCAAAGTGCTGGGATTACAGGCGTGAGCCACCGCGCCCGGCCTCTGTTTTGTTTTATACATGTAATATATTCACAAGTAGCTTTACGAAGTGATTTTGATACTCTTTTGCCTTCTCCCTAGAATCTCTTTGTTCTGTAATAATTTTTTTCTTTTTTTCTTAGTTTATTTTGGTCTTATTTTTCTTTTTAAAGCCTTTCCTTAAATATCTATTCTATGTTGCTTATCATTTGTAGTTTTTTTGTTTTTTTTTGAGAGGGAGTCTCGGTGGGAGCCCGTGACTGCCGGAGCCTTCTTGGGACCCATGGTCGCCCTCAGTCGGCCAGCCTGCTCCGGAGACCGCGACAGGGCGGTGCAGGGCGGCTCCCGCGTTGTTTGAGCCCAGGCGGGAAGGGGATGCCCAGAGTCCCAGGACAAAGGGGAACCTGCCCCAGAGAGGCCCCGGTTCCCCGCCCCTTTCCCCCGAAACTGGCCCGCCCGGCACTGCGCAAGGCTTGGGTGGGAGAAAGCGAAGGGCGCGTCTCTCCAACTCCTAGCGCGGGGCTGGCTTGGGGGCTGCTGGTCTCTCTCGGCCCCTGTCGCTGCGCCTCCAGGTGGGAGCCCGCGGCTGCCGGAGCCTTCTTGGGACCCATGGTCGCCCTCAGTCAGCCGACCTGCTCTGGGGACCGCGACAGGGCGGGGCAGGGCGGCTCCCGCGTTGTTTGAGCCCAGGCGGGGAAGAGGAAAGGCCTTTTAAGATTTTCGGTTTTTTGGCGGGGCATAGTGGCTCATGCCTGTAATCCCAGCACTTTGGGAGGCCAACCGGGCTGATCACTTGAGGTCAGGAGTTGGAGACCAGCCTGGCCAACATGGTGAAACCCGTCTCTACTAAAAAATAGAAAAATTAGCCGGTCGTGTTGGCAGGCGACTTAATCCCAGCTATTTCGGAGGCAGAGGCAGGAGAATCGTTTGAACCCGGGAGGCGGAGGTTGCAGTGAGCTGAGATCCAGCCATTGCACTCAAAGCTGGGGGAGAAGAGCGAGACTTCTCTCAAAAAAAAAAAAAAAAAAAAAAAAGTTTGGGGACTGCTGGCATACGTGGTCTGATATAGTATTTGTCCTTTCGTGCCTGGCTTGTTTCACTTAGCATAATGTCTTTAACGTTCATCCATGTTGTATCATGTGCCAGAATGTCATCTGTTTTTAAGGCTGAATAATATTCCCTTGTATGTATTTAATGCACTTTGTTATCTTTTCATCTGTTGATGAATACTTGGGTTGCAGCCACCTGTTGGCTATTGTGAATAGTTTTGCATTGCCTGTCTTTCTCATGATCGCCATCCTATTTCACATCTAGCAGGTGTGAAATTCCATTGATTGATTGATTGATTGAGACAGGGTCTGACTGTTGCCCAGTCTGGAGTGCAGTGGCATGATCTTGGCTCACAGCAACCTCCATCTCCCAGGCTCAAGCAATTCTTCTGCCTCAGCCTTCCGAGTAGCTGGGATTATAGGCATGTACCACTACCAGCTGGCTAATTTTTGTATTTTTTAGTAGAGACGGGGTTTCACCGTGTTAGCCAGGATGGTCTCGATCTCCTGACCTCATGATCTGCCCACCTTGGCCTCCCAAAGTGCTGGGATTACAGGCGTGAGCCACCGCGCCCAGCCCTTATTCTATATTATAGTGAGTTGTACAATTATTTCATTATATGTTACAGTGTAATAATAATAGAAATAAAATGCACAATACATGTAATGTCCTTGAATCATCCCAAAATCATCTCCCCCAACCTTGTCTGTGGAAAAATTGTCTTCTGCAAAACTGGTTCCTGATGCCAAAAAAGTTTGGGGACTGCTGGCATACGTGGTCTGATATAGTATTTGTCCTTTCGTGCCTGGCTTGTTTCACTTAGCATAATGTCTTTAACGTTCATCCATGTTGTATCATGTGCCAGAATGTCATCTGTTTTTAAGGCTGAATAATATTCCCTTGTATGTATTTAATGCACTTTGTTATCTTTTCATCTGTTGATGAATACTTGGGTTGCATCCACCTGTTGGCTATTGTGAATAGTTTTGCATTGCCTGTCTTTCTCATGATCGCCATCCTATTTCACATCTAGCAGGTGTGAAATTCCATTGATTGATTGATTGAGACAGGGTCTGACTGTTGCCCAGTCTGGAGTGCAGTGGCATGATCTTGGCTCACAGCAACCTCCATCTCCCAGGCTCAAGCAATTCTTCTGCCTCAGCCTTCCGAGTAGCTGGGATTATAGGCATGTACCACTACCAGCTGGCTAATTTTTGTATTTTTAGTAGGGACGGGGTTTCACCATGTTGGCCAGGCTGGTCTCGAACTCCTGACCTCAAATGATCCACCTGTCTCCTCCTCCCAAAGTATTTGTATTACAGGTGTGAGCCACTGTGCCCAGCTAGTAGGTGTGAATTTCTATGTCTTAGTGGTTTTGATTTGCATTTACCTGATAGCAAATGATGTTGAGTATCTTTTTATGTGTTTACTGGCCATTTGTCTATTTTCTTTGGGGAAATATTTATTCCAAAATTTAACCTATGTTTAATTGGGTTATGTATCTCCTTATTATTTAGTTGTAAGAATTTTTTACATATTCTAGATAGGAGTTATAACAATTTTCTCCCTTTTTCTGGATTGTCTTTTTTCTTTCTTGTGGGTGTCCTTTGAAGCACAAAGATTTTAAATGTTGATATAGTCCAATTTATCTTTTTTTTTTCTTTCTTGTTGGTGTCCTTTGAAGCACAAAGATTTTAAATGTTGATATAGTCCAATTTATCTTTTTTCATTTGTGTTTTTTTGTTCCTTGTGCTTTTGGTGTAATATCTAAAAAACATTGCTACTCCAAGGTCACAAAGGTTTCTGCCTATGTTTTTTTCTATGAGTTTTATAGTTTTATCAATATCTGTTATATTGAGCTCTTTTATCCATTTGAGTTAATTTTTGCATGTGGCATGAAGTAGGGGGGTATAGCTTCATTGTTTTGCACCTAGACATCCAGTTATCTCAGAACTATCTGCTGAAAAGCTTATTCTTTCCCCATTGAATTGTCTTGGAACCCTTATTGAAGATCAATTGACTGTATATGTGAAAGTTTATTTCTGGATTCTATTCTTTTATCTGTTCATCTGTCCTTATACACTAGTAGCACACTCTTGATTACTGTAGCTGTTTAGTAAGCTTTGAAATCAGAAAGTATGAATCCTCCAAAAAGTTTTTTAAGGTGGGTTTGGCTGTTCTGGGTCACTTGCATTTCCATATGAATTTTAAGATCAGCTTGTCAGTTTCTGCAAAGGAGCCAGCTGGGATTTTAATCACAGTTGCATTGAATATGTAGATCAACTTAGGAAGTACTGCCATTTTAACAATATTAAGTTTTCCTCCATGGACACAGGATGTATTTGTACTTATTTAGGTCTTACTTTAATTTCTTTCAATCATAGTTGTGTTGAATGCAGACCTACTTTGAATTAATTCTAAGTTATTTTTATGCTACTTACTGCTTGACAAATATAATTGCTTTTAGTTTTTACTGTAGTTTTGATGCAATTGAAGTGTATTTGGACCATGTGAAGCTTATTTCTGCTTTGAAATTTAGTATAAATGGGTTATAATAAAATCTCACTGTGCTAATTTTTTGGTTATGTGAAATAGAAAATCAATGTAAATTTAAAAATTTATTCTGGGCCGGGCGTGGTGGCTCATGCCTGTAATCCAAGCACTGTGGGAGGCTAAGGAGGGCAGATCACAAGGTCAGGAGATCGAGACCATCCTGGCTAACACAGTGAAACCCCGTCTCTACTAAAAATACAAAAAATTAGCCGAGTGTGGTGGTGGGTGCCTGTAGTCCCAGCTACTTGAGAGGCTGAGGCAGGAGAATGGTGTGAACCTGGGAGGCAGAGGTTGCGGTGAGCCGAGATCGTGCCACTGCACTCCAGCCTGGGTGACAGAGTTAGACTCCGTCTCAAAAAAAAAAAAAAAAAATTCATTCTGAAATGCGATAGATGTTGATGCTCTTCTGGCAGGTGGTTATAAAGAGGAATATATAATCATTCTATTGAGAAAATATAATCAATAATGTGAATACCTAAGGTAGTTTATTTTACATATATATCTCGGTATTTATTTTTGAGACAGAGCCTCACTCCTGTCACCCAGGGTGGAGTGGAGTGGAGTGGCACGATCATGGCTCATTGCAGCCTCAAATTCTTGGGCTTAGGTGATTCTCTCATCTGAGCCTCCTGAGTAGCTGCGACTACAGGTGTGCACCACCATGCATGGCTAATTTTTTGTATTTTTAGTAGAGGTTTCCCCATGTTGCCCAGGCTGGTCTCAAACTCTTGGACTCAAGTGATCTGCCCGCCTTGGCCTCCCAGAGAGCTGGGATTACAGGTGTGAGCCACTGTGTTGGCCTTATGTTTTATAATCTTTAAATGATACTTTTTATTCTATTACAAAACATATATAATTGTAAAAAACTTGTAAAATATAAAAGAGGACAAAGACAATAGAAAAATTATTTACAATGTAATTCCCAAGTAAACACTGATTACATTTTTTTTAAGAGCCTGTTGCTCAGGCTGGAGTGCAGTGGCACGATCATAGTTCACTGTAACCTCATACATCTCATACATTTTTATATTACTACTTCTGGTTTTATACATAATGTGTTCACTTTGAAACAAGAGAGTATGATTTTATAACGATTATTTTCATTTAATGATCATGATCTCATTGCAATTATTGACCATTTAGTTTATTCCTGAACATTTTGTTTTATATATTTTTGCTATTGTGAGTGGGATATTTGTTATAACTTGGCATTTGTGCCTACATTCAATTTACCTATAGGAAGTTAATTTTTGCATACAATTGTTTTAATTGGTGCAGTGGCACAATCTCAACTCACTGCAACCTCCGCCTCCCGCGTTCAAGTGATTCTCCTGCCTCAGCCTCCTGAGTAGCTGGGATTACAGGTGTGAGCCACTGTGTTGGCCTTATGTTTTATAATCTTTAAATGATACTTTTTATTCTATTACAAAACATATATAATTGTAAAAAACTTGTAAAATATAAAAGAGGACAAAGACAATAGAAAAATTATTTACAATGTAATTCCCAAGTAAACACTGATTACATTTTTTTTAAGAGCCTGTTGCTCAGGCTGGAGTGCAGTGACACGATCATAGTTCACTGTAACCTCATACATCTCATACATTTTTATATTACTACTTCTGGTTTTATACATAATGTGTTCACTTTGAAACAAGAGAGTATGATTTTATAACGATTATTTTCATTTAATGATCATGATCTCATTGCAATTATTGACCATTTAGTTTATTCCTGAACATTTTGTTTTATATATTTTTGCTATTGTGAGTGGGATATTTGTTATAACTTGGCATTTGTGCCTACATTCAATTTACCTATAGGAATTAATTTTTGCATACAATTTTTTTAATTGGTGCAGTGGCACAATCTCAACTCACTGCAACATCCACCTCACGCGTTCAAGTGATTCTCCTGCCTCAGCCTCCTGAGTAGCTGGGATTACAGGCACATGCCACCACACCCGGCTAATTTTTGTATTTTTAGTAGAGACAGTGTTTCACCATGTTGGTCAGGCTGGTCTTGAACTCCTGACCTCGTGATCCACCCGCCTCGGCCTCCCAAAGTGCTGGGATTAGAGGCTTGAGCCACCGTGCCCGGCCTCTTTGTGTGTTTTCTTAAATCCTTCATCTGAGTTGCAAGGGGCACATTGGGTTTCCAGGAATTTTCTTAGCTAACTCTGTTCCTTTATCTATGACCCTTCCTCACTAGTTTTGGATAATTTATTTTCCTTCTTCCTTACTTCACTGATTTACTTGTCTATTTTATTTAGTTTGCTAGTCATTGTTTCTTTTAAGGTTCTTAAGCATAAATCCTCTTTTTTTTTTTTTTCTGATGGGAAATACTGGGGCATAGCACTAGGAATACAAATTATATTTAAATAGAGCACAAAGAACCATCTCAAAGGAATAACTGATGGTGAATGTCTGGTGATTCATTTTATTATGTATCAACTCTAACAAGGCTTAATAAATAATTGAGGTTTAACACTTAGGTAACCGGTCTGTTTTTAAGCCTGAAAATTTTTTTATGTTACAGTTTCAACTTCACATTGAATATTCTGTAAAGCAGAAATAAATTGATTAGCATTCTATGAATGAAAAATGAAGCCATGGGTTGGGTGCAGTGGCTCACACCTATAATCCCAGCACTACTTGGGAGGCTGAGGCAGGAGAATCACTTGAACCCGGGAGGCAGAGGTTGCAGTGAGCCAGGGTTGCACCACTGCCCTCCAGCCTATGTGACAGAGTGAGACTCCATCCCTAAAAAAAAAAAACAAAAAAAAAACCCATGCTGGTAATCGAAAACCAGTTTGCCTCATTACAGTTTAGGATTTTTGTGAAAATCAAATGAGGCTGCAAGTGTCTTGAATAGCATTTGAAGTACATTGATATAGGTGATATTTTACAGTGGTGTCTTCCTCAGCATCTTATTAGTTCAGTGTTTTAAAGCTCTATATTAGTCACAGAAACAAATCTAATTTTTGTTCTTATTTCAGATTACAAGTGGACACCTGAGTCAGCAGGACCTGGAATCCCAGATGAGAGAGCTTATCTACACGGACTCAGATCTTGTTGTCACCCCCATTATTGAGAATCCAAAGGTGCACAAAGCACCATCTCAAAGGAATAACTGATGGTGAATGTCTGGTGATTCATTTTATTATGTATCAACTCTAACAAGGCTTAATAAATAATTGAGGTTTAACACTTAGGTAACCGGTCTGTTTTTAAGCCTGAAAATTTTTTTATTTTACAGTTTGAACTTCACATTGAATATTCTGTAAAGCAGAAATAAATTGATTAGCATTCTATGAATGAAAAATGAAGCCATGGGTCGGGTGCAGTGGCTCACACCTATAATCCCAGCACTTTGGGAGGCCGAGGCAGGTGGATCACCTGAGGCCAGCAGTTCGAGACCAGCCTGGCCAACATGGTGAAACCTCGTCCCAGCTACTTGAGAGGCTGAGGCAGGAGAATGACTTGAACCCGTGGCAGAGGTTGCAGTGAGCCAGGGTTGCACCACTGCCCTCCAGCCTATGTGACAGAGTGAGACTCCATCCCTAAAAAAAAAAAAAAAAAAAAAAAAAAACCCCATGCTGGTAATCGAAAAACCAGTTTGCCTCATTACAGTTTAGGATTTTTGTGAAAATCAAATGAGGCTGCAAGTGTCTTGAATAGCATTTGAAGTACATTGATATAGGTGATATTTTACAGTGGTGTCTTCCTCAGCATCTTATTAGTTCAGTGTTTTAAAGCTCTATATTAGTCACAGAAACAAATCTAATTTTTGTTCTTATTTCAGATTACAAGTGGACACCTGAGTCAGCAGGACCTGGAATCCCAGATGAGAGAGCTTATCTACACGGACTCAGATCTTGTTGTCACCCCCATTATTGAGAATCCAAAGGTGCACAAAGCACCATCTCAAAGGAATAACTGATGGTGAATGTCTGGTGATTCATTTTATTATGTATCAACTCTAACAAGGCTTAATAAATAATTGAGGTTTAACACTTAGGTAACCGGTCTGTTTTTAAGCCTGAAAATTTTTTTATGTTACAGTTTCAACTTCACATTGAATATTCTGTAAAGCAGAAATAAATTGATTAGCATTCTATGAATGAAAAATGAAGCCATGGGTCGGGTGCAGTGGCTCACACCTATAATCCCAGCACATTGGGAGGCCGAGGCAGGTGGATCACCTGAGGCCAGGAGTTCGAGACCAGCCTGGCCAACATGGTGAAACCTCGTCCCAGCTACTTGAGAGGCTGAGGCAGGAGAATACTTAACCCGAGAATGACTTTAACCCAGGATGGCAGAGGTTGCAGTGAGCCAGGGTTGCACCACTGCCCTCCAGCCTATGTGACAGAGTGAGACTCCATCCCTAAAAAAAAAAAAACAAATGTATTTCTAAGTCCTTCTGTTTTGTCTTGACTTCCAGCTCCCCAACATACTCACATTCCACTACTTATTCTCTATTTTAATTTTCCTGCTTCTTTTACTTTTTTTTTTTGTTTTACTTTTTAGTTTTTTTTTTTTTGAGATGGAGTCTTGCTCTGTCACCCAGGCTGGAGTATAGTGGTGTGATCTCAGCTCACTGCAACCTCTGCTGACCGGGTTCAAGCTATTCTCCTGCCTCAGATTTCCAAGTAGCTGGGACTACAGGTGCCCACCACCACACCCAGCTAATTTTTGTGTTTAACTTTAATTTTAAACTGCTTTTAGTCTTAGAGAAAAGGTTAAAAAATAGTTGAGAATTCCTGTATACCTTTTGCCCAGCTGCTCTTAATGTTCACATCTTATAGGTCTATAGTATAGTTAACAACACTTGGGAATTAGCATTGGTATAGTGTTAGTCAGGTGGGATAATCCTTACCTGTTCCTCCTTTTGGAGGGCAGTAGAATGTGGTAGTTGGAGTTGCATGATACTTGATTCATATCTCTGTGTAATGAGGGCTTGCAATACCCTGATTGCTCCTTTCTAATTCTTCCTGAAAAGGGAAAAATAAAACATGAGTATAGTGCTGTTAACTAAACTACCAAAGTTATTTGAATTTTACCAGTTGCCTGTAATGTCCTTTTTTGTTGTTGTTCCAGGATCCCACATTACAGTTAGTTGTTCTGCCTCCTTAGTCTCGTATAGTCTGTCCTTGTCTTTCATGGTTTCACAGAATTTCTCAGACTTTTCTTATCTTTCATGACCTTGACAGTTTGTCTTTTTTTTTTTTTTTTTTTTTGAGATGGAGTCTCACTCTGTCACCCAGGCTGGAGTATAGTGGTGTGATCTCAGCTCACTGCAACCTCTGCTGACCGGGTTCAAGCTATTCTCCTGCCTCAGATTTCCAAGTAGCTGGGACTACAGGTGCCCACCACCACACCCAGCTAATTTTTGTGTTTAACTTTAATTTTAAACTGCTTTTAGTCTTAGAGAAAAGGTTAAAAAATAGTTGAGAATTCCTGTATACCTTTTGCCCAGCTGCTCTTAATGTTCACATCTTATAGGTCTATAGTATAGTTAACAACACTTGGGAATTAGCATTGGTATAGTGTTAGTCAGGTGGGATAATCCTTACCTGTTCCTCCTTTTGGAGGGCAGTAGAATGTGGTAGTTGGAGTTGCATGATACTTGATTCATATCTCTGTGTAATGAGGGCTTGCAATACCCTGATTGCTCCTTTCTAATTCTTCCTGAAAAGGGAAAAATAAAACATGAGTATAGTGCTGTTAACTAAACTACCAAAGTTATTTGAATTTTACCAGTTGCCTGTAATGTCCTTTTTTGTTGTTGTTCCAGGATCCCACATTACAGTTAGTTGTTCTGCCTCCTTAGTCTCATATAGTCTGTCCTTGTCTTTCATGGTTTCGTCAGAATTTCTCAGACTTTTCTTATCTTTCATGACCTTGACAGTTTGTCTTTTTTTTTTTTTTTGAGATGGAGTCTCACTCTGTCACCCAGGCTGGAGTATAGTGGTGTGATCTCAGCTCACTGCAACCTCTGCTGACCGGGTTCAAGCTATTCTCCTGCCTCAGCCTCCTGAGTAGCTGGGATTACAGGCGCCTGCCACCATGCCTGGCTAAGTTTTGTAGTTTTAGTAGAGACGGGGTTTTACCATGTTGGCCAGGCTGGTCTTGAACTCCTGACCTCATGATCCACCTACCTAGGCCTCCCAAAGTACTGGGATTACAGGCGTGAGCCACCGCACCTGGCCTTTGTATGTTTTTGTAATACATGTTATAAAACGTATGACTCAAGTCCTTGACACTTTGAAGAGTAACTGGTTCGGTGTTTTGAAGAATGTCCCTTAATTTAGGTTTATTTAAGGGTTTCTCATGATTAGAATGGGATTATGAATTTAGATTATGAGATTAGAATGAGAATATGCATTTAAGTAAGAATACTACAGTAAATACAGTAATGCTGGTTACTTAATTAGTAAAGGTTTTAAAAATATTACATATAGAAGTTTTGCAGAAGTTAGGTATAGAAATGATGGTTGAATTTTTAATTAAAAACCTCAAGATGCAGTATCTGGCTGTCCTAAGCTCATGGATCCAACTACATGGTTTCTTCACATTTCTCAAATAAATTGTGCACTTTCCAATTCATGCTATTATGGCTTCCTTGAATGGTGTCTTCTCTGATATAACCATAAAGTTGTAACCATCCTTCAAGACCTCAACCCACCTTCTACCTCTTCTGTAAACCCAGTCCCAACTATGTCAAGTAAAGTACTTGCTGTATTCTCTAAACTACTATTTACAAAAAAAATTCTTTCTGTCCAGTGTTTTGTCTGTAGTTATGTCCTACCTCTTTTGAATTGTGAAATATTTTGTTGTTTATCAAATGTTTGTCTCATCTTCCCAACCAGAATGTCATCTCTGTGAAAATTGGATTGTGTCTTTTATATCTTTGTATCCCCATTAGCACTTGGTGTAGAGCCTTACCTTGGCAGGTACGCAATAGATACTTGTTGAAAGACTGAATTTCTAATTAGAGGTAAATTATCTGAAAGGTAAGCCAAGATAGGGGTTAATTTTTTCTTTGAATTTTTATTTTATTACAGATATCAATTGAAATGATTTAAAAAATAAATTATTATCTATATATGTATGTTTTAATCTGAAAAGTCATTCTTACTCTTTTTGGTAACAAATTTTACACATTCATTTTTGTGCTCATTGATTTATTATCTGATATAAGGGACATATAATGAGACAGATATCCATCTTAAAAATTGCCTCAAAAGTTTGTTTTTTGGCCGGGCACCTGGCTCACGCTTGTAATCCCAGCACTTTGGGAGGCTGAGGTGGGCGGATCACGAGGTCAGGAGATCGAGACCATGGTGAAACCCCGCCTCTACTAAAAATACAAAAAATTAGCCGGGCAGGAAATGGTAGTCCCAGCTACTCGGAGAGGCTGAGGCAGGAGAATGGCGTGAACCCGGGAGGCGGAGCTTGCAGTGAGCCGAGATTGTGCCACTGCACTCTAGCCTGGGCAACACAGCGAGACTCCATCTCAAAAAAAAAAAAAAAAAAAAGTTTTTGTTTTTTTTTTAACCACAGATAATGAAACAACCACCATCGGTTAAATTTGATGCAAAAATATTGCCTCTACCAGCATTTTCAGGTAGGATCATAAAGGACTTATCGAACATGTAGACTCTTTGTATACAGATACAAATATGAAATTTATTCACAGATAGAATATTTGTATGTGAATAACTAAATTTATTTTGTCTTGACAATTGGTTATATTCTTGGGGCAGTGTTATGTGAATTGTAAATAATCTGTAATTCGTTTGTGCCAGCTGTTGACATTTCTCAGCTGAGTCTGGGCTGCCCTGTCCTCTTGTGGGTGGGGAGGTTCCTATAGGTCTGGGCAAGTTTTCCTGTAGAGTGGGTGGGGGGGATCTCCTCTCTTCACTTCATAGAGCTGGTTGAATTTCCACCATTTATGGCAGGTGTAGGTGCACAGGGTTGGGGACAACAATGAAGGATTGGGATTCTATTGGCGGGACCAGGACATTTGAGAACGGGACTAGGTTGTTCATGACTGTGGAGATGGTGTGGGAGTGGAGATACTTAAGGGATAATTATTATGTTTCTGTTGAGCTAATGAAAATCTTATTTAGGGTGAACATCACAAAGTTTTACATACCTTAAGCTTTTTTTTTTAACAAATTATATTTTAAGCTGTTAAACTGGATTTGGGGAAAATTATTCATTGCGGCTAGAGTAGAATCTACGATTTGAAGAAAACTTAAAATATATTTAGGTTTAAATAAACCAGCTAACAGTTTATATCAGTCAACTTAATTACTAATAAAAACAACAACAAAAAAACCTGTGGAGAAGGACTTTTTGAAAGACCAAAGTGAAGCAAAATATTATTAATAGTGCTTTCAGTGCCAAGTAGGTCTATTTATGCAAACCTAGAGAATTATTACTGGGAAATACTATTTCCTTTTTCTTCTTTGAGTTATTTAGGAAATTATATTTACAATTTCTTTTGTCTAAAGATTGAGATCAGCCAAAAATATGTTAGCAAAAAATTTTAGGGAGTATCACATTTCCTAGATTTTGCCCTTCTTTTTATAGGGATTTGGAGATAGGAATTTCAGGTGATTTTAGCTATCATGTTATCCTTGTTATTTTTTTACAGTAATTTTATTGGAACTTTTTAATAACTGTGTGGTTTGTGCTTTTCTCAATATTTGAGAGTTGATTTATTTATACAAAGGTTCTTTTGTCTTTTACTCCAGTTGTATTGAACTTTGCATTTTGTTATAGTCTAGGTTGTGGGACAATTCTGCTTTAGACATTTGCTTTGTTTGAAAGCATAGTTTTCCATTGAAGTGGTTAAAAAGTTTCCATGGATAGATAAAGAGATGAGGAATATAGAAGGACAAATATAAGTAATGTCATCTTTAGAGTATTTTTGGTTTTGACAGTGTAATGTTTTCCTTGTCCTCATCTTAGCTGTCGTAATTCTGTGTTTATTTCTCATGTATGTTTCCAGCAGTTGTCTTTCTCATCATTCATACTTCTGTTATTTTCTTTCCTTGGCAATGGATAAGTTATAATTTCTGAAAGACCAAGATTGGAATGACTTTTTGTAACAAGTGTGCTCGCAGATGCACTCCACTGAGAAGAGCTCAGGGGCCTCCCGAGCCAAGCTGAATCTCCTTTGCTATTTGTGCGTGGTGGCCGGTCACCAGGAGATGGCCACTAGCCTCCTCCATTCCCCCCAGTAGGTCTCTGTGACATGACTTATGCATTTAAATTTATGTTTTTATAGAGGCTCAAACAAGTGCTAAAATAGCAATTTGATTTAACTACCATGAGAAAACTGATTTATCATGATTTTAGGTTTATGAAAATTACCCTCTGCTTAATCCTTAGGTCTTAAAGTAGATGAGAGTAGATGGTGATTTTGACTTTTGTTGTTGTTGTTTTTTTGTAATACTCAGGTTTCCATTTTATGTTAACTTGTAAGATTTTTAAAAAATATGTGAAATCAGGCTGGGCGTGATATCATAAGACAGACCTTTTACCTTCTCATCAGTGACCGGAATGAACACCTGTAATCCCAGAACTTTGGGAGGCCGAGGCAGGTGGATCACCTGAGGTCAGCAGTTTGAAACCAGCCTGGCCAACATGGCAAAACCCCATCTCTACTAAAAATACAAAATTAGCTGGGCGTGGTGGTGCACTCCTGTAATCCTAGCTACTCGGGAGGCTGAGACAGGAGAATCACTTGAACCCGGGAGCCAGAATTTGCAGTGAGCTGAGATCATGCCATTGCACTCTAGCCTGGGCAAAAAGAGCGAAAGTCCATCTCAAAAAAACAAGCAAACCAAAAACGTGATATCATAAGACAGACCTCTTCCCTTTTCATCAGTGACTGGAATGAACTGCCCATGTGGAATGGGTTGGGGGTGTTGGTTCCTTTACTGGGTCATCTGGTAACCTGCAAGGTTTCTGCTGTGACATTGAAGGCAGACATCAACCCTTTAAGACATTTTTTTTCCTATCCTCTGGGAATATTACTTTTTGGACTATCTTGGTCCATTGGTAAGCTCATGGGAATTTGTCAGTTTTTTGTTTTTTGTTTCTTTTGGCTCATGTTTAGCATCGATTGGCAGAGTGTTTGGAGTCATCCTCAGAAAGGAATTACGGTGGTTCGGAGGTGTTTTCTGTAGTGGGCCCTCATTTGGGAATTGGCTTGAAAAAAATTTAAGTTCATTTGCTTCCAGGATAGTATTAAGGTTACTTTTTTCGATAGCTGGTGTGTGTCTATCAGGTAAGGGCAGTCATTTAGAGAATATAAAGTGGTAGGGGAAACTAAAAGTACTGTTCTTAGTTTTTATTTTAATCTTATTCATATACAAGTGCCTTTGTAATTTAGTAAATATAATTTTTGGTATACAGCGTAAATTTCCTTTTTATAAAGATCTGAGCTGTTAACTTTGCTGTCACTTTCTGTGTTTCATGACTTAAATATTTTAATTTTTTCTTTTTTACATTTACATTTTTTATTCTAGTTCCAATTGCTAATCCAGCATTTGTGGATAGCTGCAAACTGGGATATGTAAGTAACATTTATATTTTAAAAATTATTTTTCGTGACTTTATTAAGTAGTTACAGCATACATACTTATCAAAAGCAGAGTCCTAAATAATTATCATAAATTTTTCTGACATAATGATGACTCTACTCGTAGGCAATTTTTATGGGCATTCCAATTATAAATTTTAGAATATTTAAAAATAGCCCTTCTCCTAATATACAATTCTGGGATTATCTAAGCTACTCCTGGAAACTTTATGAACTGTTCTTGTTTTTTTATTTTCATAGAGACAAGGTCTCTCACTGTGTTGCCCAGGCTGTTTTCGAACTCCTGGGCTCAAGCGATTCTCCCATCTCTGACTCCCAAAGTGCTAGGATTACAGGAGTGAGCCACTGCGCCAGGCTAACTGTTACTGTTTTGAGTATTGGTTATAAAATACTTCAACCCTGATCCCTGTGTATTAGTTTAGTTATACTTCGTCAAAGTTTCCCTTGGGCACCCTTATCTGTCCCTCATGTAGCACATAGCTTCCCTATGATGTTATTTATAATCTAATGAGATTATGATTTATAAACTCCCGATGGAAGGAAGTGTCCTTGCTTTTTATAGAAGCAACATACCAGGTGGAAGACACTGTAGATCAAGTGTTAGAAGGCTCTGGGTTCCGGTTGCCTATAAGACTTGGCCAAATGGTTATCTTTTTCTCATTCTCTGTTTCCTGGGGAGTGTGGGTGGAACAAGGAAATGGCATAGGTTTAGGATTCAGACAGACCTGGGTGTGGATCAAAGATCTGCTTTCTGGGCCAATTACTTTAATTGCTGAGCCGCAGTTTCCTCATCTGTAAAATTGGGATGGGATAACTACTTCATAGATTTTTGGTAATTATTCAACTTTGAATGAGGTAAATGTATGAGATACCTTGTATAGTGCCTGATTCTGTTTTTTTGTTTTTTTATTTGTTTTTTTGAGACGGAGTCTCCCTCTGTCACCCAGGCTGGAGTGCAGTGGTGCAATCTCAGCTCACTGCAAGCTCCCCCTCCCGGGTTCACGCCATTCTCCTGCCTCAGCCTCCTGAGTAGCTGGGACTACAGGCGCCTGCCACCACCCCTGGCTAATTTTTTGTATTTTTAGTAGAGACGGGGTTTCACCATGTTAGCCAGGATGGTCTTGATCTCCTGACCTCGTGATCCACCAGTCTTGGCCTCCCAAAGTGCTGGGATTACAGGCGTGAGTCACTGCACCCGGCCTTATGCATTAACCTTTTGATGCTAACATTTATGGTACCCAAAACTCCTTCATGTCATATCATTAAGCATTTTAGCTTACTAGTCAGGAAAAGTCCTTTTTATGGCTCATTATAGCTCAAAAGAGAACCATCTGATTTTGATCTCACCTTCAAATTCTCGGCTTGAAGTTCTTATTTATTTATTTATTTTAAATCTGCTGCAGAGTTAATTCTCAAAACTCTCTTTTGGTTTACTTTTTCAGTAATTTCTTTCTTGGGCCCAAAGCATGGTAGAAGTAAATAGTACATATTTTCTTCATTAATAATGAGGAAATATTTTCTCAGAAGGTTTCACTCTCATTTTTATCCTCACCATAACATCCTCAGTAGGCCCAGAGTGATTTTGATTTGGGCAACCACTTTGTCATTTTCCTTAGTGGGACCTATTATACTCTGAGATTTCAAAAAATACTTCAACCCTGATCCCTGTGTATTAGTTTAGTTATACTTCGTCAAAGTTTCCCTTGGGCACCCTTATCTGTCCCTCATGTAGCACATAGCTTCCCTATGATGTTATTTATAATCTAATGAGATTATGATTTATAAACTCCCGATGGAAGGAAGTGTCCTTGCTTTTTATAGAAGCAACATACCAGGTGGAAGACACTGTAGATCAAGTGTTAGAAGGCTCTGGGTTCCGGTTGCCTATAAGACTTGGCCAAATGGTTATCTTTTTCTCATTCTCTGTTTCCTGGGGAGTGTGGGTGGAACAAGGAAATGGCATAGGTTTAGGATTCAGACAGACCTGGGTGTGGATCAAAGATCTGCTTTCTGGGCCAATTACTTTAATTGCTGAGCCGCAGTTTCCTCATCTGTAAAATTGGGATGGGATAACTACTTCATAGATTTTTGGTAATTATTCAACTTTGAATGAGGTAAATGTATGAGATACCTTGTATAGTGCCTGATTCTGTTTTTTTGTTTGTTTGTTTTTTTGAGACGGAGTCTCCCTCTGTCACCCAGGCTGGAGTGCAGTGGTGCAATCTCAGCTCACTGCAAGCTCCCCCTCCCGGGTTCACGCCATTCTCCTGCCTCAGCCTCCTGAGTAGCTGGGACTACAGGCGCCTGCCACCATCCCTGGCTAATTTTTTGTATTTTTAGTAGAGACGGGGTTTCACCATGTTAGCCAGGATGGTCTTGATCTTCTGACCTCGTGATCGACCAGTCTTGGCCTCCCAAAGTGCTGGGATTACAGGCGTGAGTCACTGCACTTGGCCTTATGCATTAACCTTTTGATGCTAACATTTATGGTACCCAAAACTCCTTCATGTCATATCATTAAGCATTTTAGCTTACTAGTCAGGAAAAGTCCTTTTTATGGCTCATTATAGCTCAAAAGAGAACCATCTGATTTTGATCTCACCTTCAAATTCTCAGCTTGAAGTTCTTATTTATTTATTTTAAATCTGCTGCAGAGTTAATTCTCAAAACTCTCTTTTGGTTTACTTTTTCAGTAATTTCTTTCTTGGGCCCAAAGCATGGTAGAAGTAAATAGTACATATTTTCTTCATTAATAATGAGGAAATATTTTCTCAGAAGGTTTCACTCTCATTTTTATCCTCACCATAACATCCTCAGTAGGCCCAGAGTGATTTTGATTTGGGCAACCACTTTGTCATTTTCCTTAGTGGGACCTATTATACTCTGAGATTTCAAAAAATACTTCAACATGACATTTTAAGTTAGTAAGAAATACAAGTAAGAGAATGTGATTATTAATAATGATGTAAACCCAGCTGGTCTTGCAAATGCAGTGAATCTCATGACTATCTGATTCATGGGACTTGGTTTCATGACATTCACCCATAAACCTAACCAGAAAATTTATTTGAAGCAAGCTGTTGGTGCCAGGTTGCTACAAATTTGGTGTATTCTGTTTAAGTCAGTGTTACTTTCCATTTGGTAAGGAGGAACAGGACAAGAATATTATCTCTTCCACAGAGTCTTTCTTGATTTGCTTCTGAAAATATAAATTGACCACTTTCTTACTATATCTCCTTCGTGTGCAGATTTATATATTAAAGAGCCCTTAGGAAAAATCATTTTTCTTGTCTTCCTCCGCAAACTTCAAGGGCAGTGATTTGACCTAACTCATAACTGTATCTTCGGCAATTAGGGGTTCCCATTAGGTGCTCAATAAATGTTTGCAGAATGTTATACTGCATATAAATTTTTCTTAAACAATAAAGAATAAAGGGAAAATATCTTAATTCTGCTTGGAACATGAGATCAGAATTAGATCACAAACCATTATAGCATTTGAGACTTACTACCTGATTATAAAAACATTAATATGCAACTTGATAGTCCACATTATTCACCAAACTCAAAAGCTTATTTTACTATTTTACAGAACAAATTCACCTACACATTTGCTGCCATTACGCATATTCAATTAATGTTCAGATACACATGTCAAATTCAAGGGAAATATCTTAAATACTAATAGTTTCATTGGAATAAAGTTAGAACTTTCTATAATAGTAACTTTTATGAGATTAGGCAAATTTCTCGTTACTACATAAAAAAATGACAACATCCATTAATAGCCAAACTTTGTGTAAAAGAAACACTGTGATTTATTTTTAGCAGTGTTTGGAAAATCTCACAAAGTTAGCTTTAAGTAGCCAAATGTAAACATTGGAAATAGAATAAACCAATGCAAATGAATATAAGAACAATATTTCTTAGCAAGCAATCTAAATAATTTATACAAAGTATATTAATATGTCTTATAGATGAAAACCCATCCTCTATCACCTTATCAATAGTTATATAATCAGTAGTTATTAACTAATAACAAAATGACATACGGAATGATGAGAGTTTAACACCCCCATAAAAGAAGCAAGCATAATTAATAGCTGTTCCTTTCCTAATCATCTTAACATTTTTCTTTCTTTGACATCATTACTTGATCTTTTCAAAGTAAGAAAGCTTGGAAAGTCTGGAATTCTCTTAACATGAAAACAGAAGCATTGTTTAATGGATGTCATTACTTGAAAACATGTTAGTTAAACAGAGTGGTAAATTATTGCTCTTCTTAGCAAAATAGAATAGTAGGGACGAAGAAGATCTTATAGTCTGCAGTTTTATTTTGTTAAGAAAAAGTTTTTTCCTTATTAAATATGCAGCATATCAACATATGGAAATAAATGGAAATGGATGAGGCCCACAGGCTTATTTGCTGACTCATTCTTTCAGTTTTAGTAATGGAACCTAAGGGATAGTTATAGGGAAATGAAACTTCAGGGAACAAACATGTCTTCATGGACACAGCCAAAGTCTTCCATTCCCCAAGACAGCATGACTGTTCTGTGGTCACAGAGTCCATTTACAGCAGAATATACTGCATGCCCATGCTTAAATTATGTTTCTATTTAATATTTCCAGATAATATTAAAAATATGGGCTGGGCGAAGTGGCTCACGCCAGTAATCCCAGCACTTTGGGAGGCCGAGGTGGGCAGATCACGAGGTCAGGAGATCAAGACGATCCTGGCTAATATCGTGAAACGCTATCTCTACTAAAAATACAAAAAATTAGCTGGGCGTGGTGGCAGGTGTCTGTAGTCCCAGCTACTAGGGAGGCTGAGGCAGGAGAATGGCGTGAATGTGGGAGGTGGAGCTTTGCAGTGAGCCGAGATCGCGCCACTGCACTCCAGGCTGGGCCGAGAGAGCGAGACTCCATCTCAAAATAAATAAATAAAATAAAATAAAATAAAATAAAATAAAATCCCTAGGGGAATGATTATTAACTTTTAAAACTTAATTTCGATAATTTAGTTCGCATAAAATAGAAACGGCATTATTTTTCCTGTTTGAATTCTTCTTTCCTATCACTGAATAAGATGGCTGCCTATGTAAATGCATTATATTTCTTAGCAATTTCATATGCTCTGCAAATAAAGCTGTCTAAGACAAATTCTTTTATTTTTTTGAGATGGGGTCTCACTCTGTCACCCAGGCTGGAGTGCAGTGGCGAGATCTCTGCTCACTGCAAGCTCCGCCTCCCAGGTTCACGCCATTCTCCTGCCTCAGCCTCTCCGAGTAGCTGGGACTACAGGCGCCTGCCACCACACCCGGCTAATTTATTGTATTTTTAGTAGAGACGGAGTTTCACTGTGGTCTCGACCTCCTGACCTCGTGATCCGCCCGCCTCAGCCTCCCAAAGTGCTGGGATTACAAGCGTGAGCCACCGCGCCCGGCCTTGTCTAAAACAAATTCTGTGATTCAACTTCTGGTCTTGTTGTAAACCATATACTAGTTAATAGCTTAGCACACCTGATTTGACTTGGCATTTTCAAAATTGATTTATTGCACTCTGCAAAACCGATTAGCTCTAATCTTGCAAATGCAATATGTTTCTCGTGCCATGTTTATTATTGTGCGACCTATAGATATGTCATCTCTTGATTTATAGAATCGTGATTTGTCATTCATTTCCAAGAGAAAGCCTTCTCCAGAGCAATAGGTTCTGCCATTTTCTATTGACAGTAAAGTGCTGTGTATTATCTTAACAGCAACAAGGTTACAAAGAGAGGTCTATACAAACCACCGTACTCCAAACTCAGAAGTAATTCCTGGGGAGGAACTGATGTGTATTTAATGTTTTGCAGTCATTGTCTTAGAATTTAAACACATTTAACCTGGAGTTTGTGATTTGCTTCTATTGCCTACGGATAACTGCAAAGAACAAGCTAACCATGATGGATTTCATCAAGGTTTTCAGAATATGCTGAATAATTAAGTAGGGTTGGTGACAATTTAGGCTGTATTAAGGTAATGACATCTCTTTCTGTTTTCTTTAATAATTTCTATTCTCGGCCAGGCGCAGTGGCTCATGCCTGTAATCCCAGCACTTTGGGAGGCCGAGGCGGGCAGATCACGAGGTCAGGAGATCGAGACCATCCCGGCTAACACGGTGAAACCCCGTCTCTACTAAAAATACAAAAAATTAGCCGGGCATGGTGGCAGGCGCCTTGTAGTCCCAGCTACTGGGAGGCTGAGGCAGGAGAATAGCGTGAACCTGGGAGGTGGAGCTTGCAGTCAGCCGAGATGGCACCACTGCACTCCAGCCTGGGTGACAGAGCGAGACTCCGTCTCAAAAAATAATAATAATAATAATTTCTGTTCTCAAATTGTAATTCCCTTTTAAAATTGACAACAGTAGTTTGACAAGCATTGTATGTAATTACACTTCACCTTTTTATTCAATATGCAGTGACTTCTGTTCATTCACAATAAAACTACATAGATCTACTATCCTGGATAGCTATTTCATAGCCATGTAAGCAAGTTATTTTGATATATGTCTTTTGTTTTGTGTGTCATTATCAAGTAAGAAAGAACTTTCAGAATTCTGTATCTTTTTCTGCTGAAGTTTAGGATAAGCTAAAATATTTTTAATTTTATTTCAATTTTCAAAGATAGAATGAATTATAGTCAATACAAAAGACATCTACTGTTACTACAATAACTACATTTTAATCAATTCATGTATTTATATTCCATTAATTTTCTCATTATACTATTGCAAGCTTCTTTGGATAGGAATCTGATGCTTTTAAAGAGCTATAAATAACAAAAATGAAGAATACACATTACACCAGAAAAAAATCAAATCCATAATGAAATCCAACATAAATATGAAAAACTCCTTTTTGTAAAATGAACAACTTATGTAAACTTTAAAAATATATATATATATATATATATATTTTTTGAGACTGAGTCTCGCTTTGTCACCCAGGCTGGAGTGCAGTGGCATTATCTCGGCTCACGGCAAGCTCCCCCTCCCGGGTTCACGCCATTCCCCTGCCTCAGCCTCCTGAGTAGCTGGGACTACAGGCGTCTGCCACCACGCCTGGCTAATTTATTGTATTTTTAGTAAGAGATAGGGTTTCACCATGTTAGCCAGGATGCTATCGATCTCCTGACCTCGTGATCTGCCCGCCTTGGCCTCCTAAAGTGCTGGGATTACAGGCATGAGCCACTGCACCTGGCTGAAAAGCAAGAATATAACTTTTTTTTAGAAGAATCAAAAGTATGTCTTTGTCCTGTATCTCTGCTTATTTTGTGTATGTGTACTCCTGAGTAGCTGGGACTACAGGCGTCTGCCACCACGCCTGGCTAATTTATTGTATTTTTAGTAAGAGATAGGGTTTCACCATGTTAGCCAGGATGCTATCGATCTCCTGACCTCGTGATCTGCCCGCCTTGGCCTCCTAAAGTGCTGGGATTACAGGCATGAGCCACTGCACCTGGCTGAAAAGCAAGAATATAACTTTTTTTAGAAGAATCAAAAGTATGTCTTTGTCCTGTATCTCTGTTTATTTTGTGTGTGTGTGTACTACTGCCGAGTAGCTAGGACTACAGGTGTGTGCCACCATGCCCAGCTGTTTTTTAAAATTTTTTGTGGAGATGTGAATTCGCTATGCTTCCCAGGCTTGTCTTGAACTCCTGACTTCAAGTAATCCTCCCACCTTGGCTTGTTAAAGTCCTAGGACTACATGTGTGAACTACTGCTCCTGACTGAGAGTTTAGTTTTCTTTGCTAGTGCTGTTCTTGGTATCTTTTCATATTTGAGGCTTTGGTGCTAGTGCTGAAGTATTACACTCACCATCCAAGGTTTACAGGACTTTTGTTTTAACATGGAAAAGATAGAACTGTTTAGTTCTGCATTTTTGCAGGCATACAAAATGTGCCAACCAGGACGCTGCTTTATGTCAATTGAAAGCAAGAAGTAATACAGTAAAATTTTGCGTGGCTAGAGGCTTTGAAGGAATGGAGTGTTCTGGTTGAATTCTATTAAGTTGGAAGCATGAAGGTGAAAAAACTTCAGAACTTAAATTTCCTTGGAATGTAATTTGAAAATATAGCCAATGATTCCACTTCTCTAGTAAGTTTGGACATTCCAATCTACTTGGTGTTTTATTATAGAACTCCTAGTGTGCCTGAGACTTACATTGTGAAGATACTTTTTTAGAATTTTAGCTGTAAGAGGATGTAAATGGTTTTGTATGAGGTCAGGCTGGATGAGAACTAATACTTGTAAATATACTTTTTAGACTAAACTTCTGACTGCCACTTGTTTTCTTATTGAACTCATATATATATATATATATATATATATATATATATATATATATATATATATATATATATATATATATATATATATATATATATATATATATATATATATATATATATATATATATATATATATATATATATATATATATATATATATATATATATATATATATATATATATATATATATATATATATATATATATATATATATATATATATATATATATATATATATATATATATATATATATATATATATATATATATATATATATATATATATATATATATATATATATATATTATATATATATATATATATATTATATATATAAAATATATATATATTATATATATATATATATATATATATTTTTTGAGACTGAGTCTCGCTTGTCACTCAGGCTGGAGTGCAGTGGTGTGATCTTGGCTCATTGCAACCTCCATCTCCTGGGTTCAAGTGATTCTCCTGCCTCAGCCTCCCGAATAGCTGGGATTACAGGCATGAGCCACTGCACCTGGCTGAAAAGCAAGAATATAACTTTTTTTAGAATTTTAGCTGTAAGAGGATGTAAATGGTTTTGTATGAGGTCAGGCTGGATGAGAACTAATACTTGTAAATATACTTTTTAGACTAAACTTCTGACTGCCACTTGTTTTCTTATTGAACTCATAAAAATAAAACACATTGGATGGAGGGTGGGAGTAGGAAGGAGAGTTAAGTGTTTTAATTGCATGTCATTGTTTCATATTGAGATAGAACATATAGTATCCCTGGCTTTGGACCTACAGAAGGAAACACATTTTTCTACCTGCTGTATGCCAGAGGTTCCTGAGCACCTGGAGGGATTACTGCAGCACAGATTGCTGAGCCCTACTCCAGAGATTCTGATTCACCAGGTCCAGGGTAGGGCCTGAGAATTTGCACTTACAGAAAGTTCTCAGGTGCTGCTGATGCTGCTAGTCCAGAGACTACATTACGGAAAACCACTCTTGTCTACTAACTGTAAATTGTAGAACTCTAAACAAAAGCTTAGTTTTGTCTGGGATAAGAAACACACACAGGTTATGGAGCAAATCATGAAAGATTCAACCCTTGATCCCAGCCTCATGTGAAATACAGGTAACAAGCAGTACACAGTGACATAACACAATTCTTGGTTTTCATGATTGCAAGTCATAGCCAAGTATCAAGTGAGAAATTCAGTTTCATTTGCAAGGCTTAGAGAAGCCAAGAGATTCTAGAAAAATGGATCTTATATTTGTTTTAAATTGGTAAAGAGCTTTGAGTGCTTATTAAATTGAAAACTTTTAAAATTTACTTTGTATTTTATTTTACTTCTGTTGAGATGGAGTCTCGCTCTGTCACCCAGGCTGGAGTGCAGTGGTGTGAGCTTGGCTCACTGCAACCTCCATCTCCTGGGTTCAAGTGATTCTCCTGCCTCAGCCTCCCGAATAGCTGGGATTACAGGCGTGAGCCACTGCACCCACCCCAAAAGCTTTGTGTTTTTACAGATATTAGACATGTTTCTTGTTTAAGAAAAAAAATCTTAACAATAACATAGGAGAATAAGATAAACGTTTTTCCAAAAAAGAGAATCATTGTGATTATTTTATCTTATTGGAATGTTGGATAATATAGTCTGCTTTATTAATCATCAAGCATGCTATGGATTTTCCATTTTTATAGGATCTGTATCTCAGTTAAGGTAGTACTGGTAATTTTTTTACTGTATTTGAAGATGAAAACTATAGGCCAAAATCATAGACCTTGCATAGAAGCTGGGTAATGAAGACAGCTCTGGAGGAACACATAGATACACATACAGAGAAACACACACAGGTTATGGAGCAAATCATGAAAGATTCAACCCTTGATCCCAGCCTCATGTGAAATACAGGTAACAAGCAGTACACAGTGACATAACACAATTCTTGGTTTTCATGATTGCAAGTCATAGCCAAGTATCAAGTGAGAAATTCAGTTTCATTTGCAAGGCTTAGAGAAGCCAAGAGATTCTAGAAAAATGGATCTTATATTTGTTTTAAATTGGTAAAGAGCTTTGAGTGCTTATTAAATTGAAAACTTTTAAAATTTACTTTGTATTTTATTTTACTTCTGTTGAGATGGAGTCTCGCTCTGTCACCCAGGCTGGAGTGCAGTGGTGTGAGCTTGGCTCACTGCAACCTCCATCTCCTGGGTTCAAGTGATTCTCCTGCCTCAGCCTCCCGAATAGCTGGGATTACAGGCGTGAGCCACTGCACCCACCCCAAAAGCTTTGTGTTTTTACAGATATTAGACATGTTTCTTGTTTAAGAAAAAAAATCTTAACAATAACATAGGAGAATAAGATAAACGTTTTTCCAAAAAAGAGAATCATTGTGATTATTTTATCTTATTGGAATGTTGGATAATATAGTCTGCTTTATTAATCATCAAGCATGCTATGGATTTTCCATTTTTATAGGATCTGTATCTCAGTTAAGGTAGTACTGGTAATTTTTTTACTGTATTTGAAGATGAAAACTATAGGCCAAAATCATAGACCTTGCATAGAAGCTGGGTAAGGAAGACAGCTCTGGAGGAACACATAGATACACATACAGAGAAACACACACACACACATATATATATATATAAAGTATACACACATAACATTTTTAAAAATTTTAAAGCAAAAGCTGGCCCCTCCCCTCTCACAGAGTGGGCGGGGCAGTGGTTGAATGGGCAGCTTTCCTTGTGAGCCACAGGTCCCTCTGGACACACTGGGGCCCAGCCACATCCCCTTTCCCTTTCATCTTTGTCATTGACCAATGGGTTTGGAGCATTAAGGCCACACCCCTATTTTGTATTTTTAGTAGAGATGGGGTTTCACCCTGTTGGCCAGGCTGGTCTCAAACTCCTGACCTCAGGTCATCCACCCGCCTTGGGCTCCCAAAGTGCTGGGATTACAGGCGTGAGCCACTGCACCCACCCCAAAAGCTTTGTGTTTTTACAGATATTAGACATGTTTCTTGTTTAAGAAAAAAAATCTTAACAATAACATAGGAGAATAAGATAAACGTTTTTCCAAAAAAGAGAATCATTGTGATTATTTTATCTTATTGGAATGTTGGATAATATAGTCTGCTTCATTAATCATCAAGCATGCTATGGATTTTCCATTTTTATAGGATCTGTATCTCAGTTAAGGTAGTACTGGTAATTTTTTTACTGTATTTGAAGATGAAAACTATAGGCCAAAATCATAGACCTTGCATAGAAGCTGGGTAAGGAAGACAGCTCTGGAGGAACACATAGATACACATACAGAGAAACACACACACACACACACACACACACACACACACACACACACACACACACACACACACACACACACACACACACACATATATATATATAAAGTATACACACATAACATTTTTAAAAATTTTAAAGCAAAAGCTGGCCCCTCCCCTCTCACAGAGTGGGCGGGGCAGTGGTTGCATGGGCAGCTTTCCTTGTGAGCCACAGGTCCCTCTGGACACACTGGGGCCCAGCCACATCCCCTTTCCCTTTCATCTTTGTCATTGACCAATGGGCTTGGAGCATTAAGGCCACACCCCTATTCTGCATTCTACTGGGGCCCTGGTTACGCCACCTCTGGCTCAGTCACACAGCTGCCTGGTAGGTGACTGGAGGCATTGATTAGTGCTCACTGGGATTTTGCTGATGTGGTCCCTCCCCCCCCGACCAGGAGGAGTGGAATGTAGTGATGTCACAATCCACATAGTAGCTGTCATTACTGCAAGACCAGCCTTTGATCTTATGACCCAGTCCCCTAAGCATTGTCACCCCATTTCTGATTCCTCTGGTCACAGCACAAATTTCCAGCTGCAAAGGGAATGGATATTATGGGACCTAGGAGCAAGAGGTTTCAGGCTGTCTGACTACCTTAACATAGACATTGACAGTGGGAAAAGCCTACACCTCCCCCATGAGCTCAAAACGTTGACAGTGTCTCTGGGTGGCAATGGGAGAATGGGTTTGGTTTGGTTTTCTCCCAGGCTTCTACTTTCCAGAGAGATTTCAACATTTTTTTCTCAGTTCTCCATCTCATATTCTAATTCTCCATGGTTCTGGGACCAGACTGCCCTTCAGTCAGTGGTCTCTGAAGTGAGATTTGCTCATCTTCTGTGGAATAGATCTTGGGAAACTGAACTTGACAGCTTGAATCTTCCTCATATTGTCTCAACCTTGGGTACTTTGAGTGCCACAGGATAAATGTGGGACATCTTTCTGAAGCATCAGTTTCCCTTAATTCTCTTGAGATCAAGAGAAAAAACATGAATGTACTTAGGGATGACAGTCACATAGGTTTCTAAGAGTATAGCAGACTTCTCTCTGAAATGAGACTTGGTTTGTCCTCTTTCTGATAAATTCCCAGATTTAACAAAAAGGCTGCCTTCTGCCATGAGGACACATTGTTATAAAAGTTTGAGAGGTACTGGTGCACCTCTTCACACTAACAGATGTGTGAGAATGTCTGACTCTAAACCACATGGCATACAGTTCCTGCCTACTTAATGTCTACTTTTCTACCTCTGCCTCTGGTTTTGGCCCCTGGCAGCTGCTGATTCTTGGCAAAACCTCAGAGCTTGGAGTCAGAAGACTGAGTTTCAAAGTCCCAGTATCGCTTTTTTCTTTTTTCTAGCCATGATATCAATCCCTCTCAGTCACTAAATGATTGTGACAACACCTTGTACTGTTGTTGGTGTCATTAAATCAGATGGTGTATAAGAGTATTTTGTAAAAACTGTAAAGGAGGATGTGGCTGTAGGGGCTGACAGTTCTCATGAGTATTACTGCTCTTCTTTCCCACAGTTTAAAAAATATTGGCAGAAAAACAGCCCTAGAGTTACAGCAGGAGCGAAGAGGAACAGGAAAACAAATGGCAGTATCCCTGAGACGGCCACTTCTTGTGGTTGCCAGTCACCCGGGGATGTGAGTCTTGGCTGGCCAGGCTCCTGGGGACAGGGGTCCAAGGGGCAGTAGAGGGTAATTGTTAAAATTGTGGATGGACTGTTGGGTACTGGTTAAGAATTCTGGGTTTGGCCAGGTGTGGTGGCTCACGCCTGTAATCCCAGCACTTTGGGAGACCAAGGCAGGCAGATCACGAGGTCAGGAGATTGAGACCATCCTGGCTAACATGGTGAAACCCCGTCTCTACTAAAAAATACAAAGAAATTTGCCAGGCATGGTGGCGGGCACCTGTAGTCCCAGCTACTCGGGAAGCTGAGGCAGGAGAATGGTGTGAACCTGGGAGGCAGAGCTTGCAGTGAGCCGAGATTGTGCCACTGCACTCCAGCCTGGGAGACAGAGCGAGACTCTGTCTCAAAAAAAAAAAAAAAAAATTAATTCTGGGTTTAAATCCTGCCTCTCCATCTGGGAGGGATATGATTTATGGCAAGTTGCTTGAGCTCTTTGATCCTCTCTTTTTACATCTGTATCACAGAGGTGGTATTGTTTGACTTCCATTTGTGAAGTTTAAATGAGATTTGTTATTGCTGTTTTTATGTTAATCCCTAGTACATAGTACATGGCCTGCTGCAAACACCCAGGACACCCAGCATTGCTGTTTGATTTTCCTCATCCCCAGTCTCAAGGGGAAGCCAGGACAATGAGAAGAGTCACTTGCCATCAGGAGTCATTGAAAGGGCCCCCAGGTGGGATGGTGGGGAGATAAGAACCATGAGAGAAGTTGGCACAGAGTTATGGGACAAAGGTCCAAGATAGGCAGAAAAGAAAATGTTGCCAGTTGATGGGGGTGAAAGGAAGTCAGAGGGCTCAGACACTGAGGGGGACAGAACATCTCCATATGCACTCTCATGTCTTGTAGTCAGCAACAGGTTTCCACGGGGAGGGCCCTACATCATCGGCTACCCTGAAGGATCTGGAGGTAAGAGGCTCTGGGTGGAGGTGCAGTGACCCTGCAGACCAGTCCTCCAACCTCCTCACGCAGAGGGGACTGGGTGCTCCTCTGCCAGCTGAGATAGCCCACACACCCCAGCCCTAATGATTGCTCTCTCTACCTCTCCCCAAACTCCTGCTCCACCTCCTCCTCTCTGCATGCGCCTCAGAGCCCGTGCCAAGAAGAAATGAATCAACTGAAGAACACCATCAAATATTTGGTAAGAGTTCAGTGGGGTCCCCTGATTCCATGCTGCCAATCCTGGGCTGGTTTCCCCTTAGGGACCTGAAGAAAGACCTGGGGGCCTCTGGTGCCAAGGATAAATAGGGAGCTGGGGAGCCCAGGCCTCACCTGGAGGGACCCCAGAGCATGCAGCGTGGCTTTTCTTTTGCTGCCCTCTTTGACGACTCTCTCCTCTCCATACATCCCTTCTCAAGTCCTTGCTACACACGCCCTGGGGTTGTTGCCTCTCGGGGAATTGCTACCCTGACTGGTTTGTCAGGGGCCCTGTATTTCTGCTGTGACTCAGTCCCTAATTTGATCTTCGATTCTGGACAAGCCACCTCTCTTTTTTGGGCTTGTGTTTCCCGAGGAGGTAGTGAGTATCAAAGGTCTCTGTTAGCTCTGAGAGTCCGAGATTTAAAAGCCCCCTAGAATGGAAACCTCAGGGCCAAGGGCTCTGTCTGTCCTTTTCCATCCTATATCTGCTGTGAAGAACCGTACCTGGCCCATATGTGCTCATTAAATGTTTATTGAATGAACGCACTTTTCTAAATCACAAGCTGCCAGAAGGAGGGGACTTTCTCAAACTCCATGTCTGGAGGTTTATGTTACTGTCCTCTCAAGAGAGTCCTGATTCAGACTTTGAGTTCTGTGGCTGTGGGCAAAAACCAACAAAGACCCAAATCCTCTGTCCTTGGGAGCTTGAGGAGAGTTTACCGGTTCATGTTCCCATTATGTCTGAGAACTTTGCCTTTAAAATCCATTCCTGGCCCCTGCCTACTGCTTCCTGGTCTGGGGAATAGAGTTGAGGGGGCCACCCTCCATCACCTTAATTTGACTCTCCCCACAGAAACAACAGAATAAAGAATTGGAACATCAACTGGAAGAAGTAACGTGATTTCCTTTCCTCGCGACATGACTGCTGGGTTTGGGGGGCACTCAGACATAGAGGCCTCAGTCTCATCTCACCCACTCCCAGCCTGGGGAAGAAGGCTCACTCCTCACATTCCACCCCATCCCCACAGGGCCTCTCATAACCTGGTCCCATGGGTGGGCCTGTCCTGGGGCATTGGTTGCATTCTGGCAGCATGTCTCTTGCTGTGCCATCTCTGCCTCCCCCTGGTAAGAGCTCAGTCTTCCTCTTCCTATAGGAAAAGAAAGAAAACAACAGGAGACACAAAGCCGAAAGGGGCCTAGAAGTGAGTGGAGGGTGTGAAGTTTCCTCCTGTCCTCCCGAAAATGTTTCTTTCCTTCTCTTTCAGCACTTGCTTGGTTTTTCTCCCAAAGGTTCAAATCCACGTATTGAACGTAGAAAAAGAGAAATTACACGCGGACCTGTGTCGCACAAAAAGTCTTCTCAGACACTTTGAAGGTAGGAATCTGGGCACCCTGTCATCCTGCAACCTGGCACTTTGACAGGTCTTCAGGGGGAGTCCTTTGGGCCCCATCTCAACTCTCTCATTGCAGAAGAGTCCAAGGATCTGGCAGGCCACCTGCAACGTTCATTTCAGTGCATAGAAGAGTTGGAGCGGGCTCTCTCTGCTGTCGCCACCACACAGAAGGGTATCAGTGTGAGTTCAACCACTTGCCCTGTCCCCTGGGTGCCCGGCTTCACAGGTGGAGGAGTGAGCCTAAAGGTCCCTTCTGCAGGATGGAGTGTCCTGCCCAGAAGGCAGCATGGTCATTTCTTGCTGCTCTTGTTTATGGTTGTTAGAGGCAGCATGGGGCTGAGTCAGCTGCCGTGGGTGAGTTGGGGGGCACTGTGGGGAGTGAGCACTGGACACAGAGCTTGGAGGCCAAGTGCCTGCCCTGCCCTTACCTGGCTGTGGTCTTCGGCATGTCCTAGGTGGGGTATTGGGTACTTGTACTGTGAAGGTACAGAAGAGTACCTTTAGTGTGTTACCATTTCTGTAGAGAGGGGAAATGCGTGTGTGTGCGCCTGTTTGTGTACATACTATGATAATAGACATAAAACATGTCTGAGAGGGTTCATAAAAAATTCAGGAGAGAGCAACAGGGTGACTGAGAGATACTTCCTTCCTGTACCTTCTGAGTTTTGGACTATGCGAATGTATCATCGTTTCAAAAAGTGAACAAAAGAGTAATTTTCCCCTTCGTATCTGTGCCCCCAGCCCCAGCAAGAAAAATGGGCTTAGAGAATCAGATAGAACTGGGTGTTCAAATCCCAGCTCTGCCTAAGTGATCTTAGGCAAGCACTTAACCTCAAATACTCCATGTTTTTTCATCTACACAATAGAGGTGATCATAGTAACTGTCTCCTATGGTGGTTGCGAGGATTAAATGGGATTGCTAACATCATACCTGGTGAAGCACTCCATAAACGTTCAAACAGTGGTAATAATAATAATATTAATAATAGCAATATTATCTGGTCTCTCTGGGCCTCTGTTAGCCAGCTGTAAATTCAATCTCTTTCCCTGTCCCTTCCAACTTTTCTGAGTTCTTTTCAAAACCAGACTACGGGCTTGGAAATACCTTGATCTTTACTGACCGAGTTGTTTATTGAGCCTAGCCCTGGCCCTTTTAAGGGGCACTGTGTGGAATGTCCCGGGCTCCCCAGATTGAAACTTCTCACCCTTCACCATCCAGTTCTCGAGCCGCAGTAGAGAACTTAGCCGGTGGCAGTTACAGCAGTCCAAAGAGGAGAAGGCATGGCTGAAAACACAGCTAACACGGGTGAGGTTTTGCAGAGGGAGGGATGTGGAAGGAAGATGACCCCAGGTAGCCAGGAGCAGGTGAGGACCAGTGACAGCCCTTCCTAACTTCTGTGCCCATTCTTGCAGTTGAAGGAGTTGCTGACCAAAGTCCAATTAGAACGAGATCAATATGCTCATCAAATAGAAGGAGAGAGGGACAGTTGGCAGCAGAGTGTAAGAAAAATGTCGCAGGAGGTGAGATCTGACCCTTCAGACACCCCACCTTAGATAGGTCACTGGATCTTTCTGGGCATCTGTAAAATGAGAATAGTACAGCCAGAGGTGGTCATGGGTCTGGGCTTTGTGGAAGTGGGGACAGAGAGGGAGATGGGAGCCTGCCCAGCCACCAGCGCCTCTCTCCAGGGCCCTTTCCCCCTGTGCTTTGGGCAGATTGACATATTGAAGAACGAAAAAAGGCGTTATATGCATCAGGTAGAGGAGCTGGAGTCCAAACTCAAAAATGAGATGGGTAAGATGGGGCTGGCATGACCTGGGAGCAGGACTGGCATCAGAGGGCTGTGGGGGTGGCTTAGAATGCCCTAGGGAGGTGGGTGGATGGAAGGGAGAGGGAGGCAGAGGGAAAGAGGTCTGTGCCAGGAGACGGCAAGTCTTGTCATCTCCATGAGCCTCAGTGTCCCTATCAGCAAAGGGGGCCCATTGTCAGCAACCCACAGTTCTCTCTATGTGAAAGTGGCTTTGAAGACTGGCTACCATCCGGGTGCAAGGAATCATTAGCAGCGAGGCCAAGTTTGGGGAGCCTGAGAGGAGCTGTGCACCAAGAGGAGGGTTTTTGTTTTGTTTTGTTTTGTTTTGTTTTGTTTTGTTTTGTTTTGTTTGAGAATCCAGAGGCCCTTGTTGTCTGCTTCCTTTCTCAGCTGAACCCCTGCCCCGAGAGCCCCCAGCAGTGCCCTCTGAGGTGGAGCTGCAGCACCTGAGGAAGCAACTCGAGAGAGTGGCAGGAAAGCTCCAGGCCCAGGTCGAAAAGAATCATCGCATAAGTCTCCTGAACCGGGTCCAAGAAGAGAGGCTTCGAGAGCAGGAGGAGAGGCTTCAGGAACAGCAGGAGAGGCTTCGGGAGAAGGAGGAGAGGCTTCAGCAGCTGGCCAAGCCACAGAGTCATTTTGAGGAGCTGGTGCTGTCTCCAGCTGGGAGCTGCTAAGTTCTCCTCCCCGGGCCTCTTGCTCTGGAATTCCCAAAATGGGACAGTGCACCTGAAATGTTACTTCTAAAGGCACCTGTGAACCAGGTGGCTGTGGGAGAGAGGGGATGATTTTTCTAACCTGCCTCCACCCTTCCTGGTGCCATGGGAGGCAGACACCAAGTTCTGGGGTCTCCAGCTGCAGTGGGTGGCTGCTGATTGCTTCTCTCTGTCCTGAACAATGAGAACAAGAGTGCACTGCAGTTGGAGCAGCAAGTAAAGGAGATACAGGAGAAGCTGGATGAGGTGAAGGAGATGGAAACCTCCACCCCATCCAAGAAGGGCTGGGAGGCAGGCACTAGCCTCTGGGGAGGGGAAGTGCCAGGCAAGAGGCAGCTCCAGCCTGGGGACTGGTGACAACAGCACCCCCCAGGGCAGTCCTGTGGCTGTTTCTTGCTTCCTGCCCTCTGACTTTTAGAGGTGGGTAGCCCTGGGCTCCCCAGGTCTGGCCACCCATCAGCAGCAGGTGGCCACCCATCAGCAGCAGGTGGCCACCTATCAGCAGCAGGTGGCCACCCATCAGCAGCAGGTGGCCACCTATCAGCAGCAGGTGGCCACCCATCAGCAGCAGGTGGCCACCCATCAGCAGCAGGTGGCCACCTATCAGCAGCAGGTGGCCACCTATCAGCAGCAGGTGGCCACCCATCAGCAGCAGGTGGCCACCTATCAGCAGCAGGTGGCCACCCATCAGCAGCAGGTGGCCACCCATCAGCAGCAGGTGGCCACCTATCAGCAGCAGGTGGCCACCCATCAGCAGCAGGTGGCCACCCATCAGCAGCAGGTGGCCACCCATCAGCAGCAGGTGGCCACCCATCAGCAGCAGGTGGCCACCCATCAGCAGCAGGTGGCCACCCATCAGCAGCAGGTGGCCACCCATCAGCAGCAGGTGGCCACCCATCAGCAGCAGGTGGCCACCCATCAGCAGCAGGTGGCCACCCATCAGCAGCAGGTGGCCACCCATCAGCAGCAGGTGGCCACCTATCAGCAGCAGGTGGCCACCCATCAGCAGCAGGTGGCCACCCATCAGCAGCAGGTGGCCACCCATCAGCAGCAGGTGGCCACCCATCAGCAGCAGGTGGCCACCCATCAGCAGCAGGTGGCCACCCATCAGCAGCAGGTGGCCACCCATCAGCAGCAGGTGGCCACCCATCAGCAGCAGGTGGCCACCCATCAGCAGCAGGTGGCCACCCATCAGCAGCAGGTGGCCACCCATCAGCAGCAGGTGGCCACCCATCAGCAGCAGGTGGCCACCCATCAGCAGCAGGTGGCCACCCATCAGCAGCAGGTGGCCACCCATCAGCAGCAGGTGGCCACCCATCAGCAGCAGGTGGCCACCCATCAGCAGCAGGTGGCCACCCATCAGCAGCAGGTGGCCACCCATCAGCAGCAGGTGGCCACCCATCAGCAGCAGGTGGCCACCCATCAGCAGCAGGTGGCCACCCATCAGCAGCAGGTGGCCACCCATCAGCAGCAGGTGGCCACCCATCAGCAGCAGGTGGCCACCCATCAGCAGCAGGTGGCCACCCATCAGCAGCAGGTGGCCACCTATCAGCAGCAGGTGGCCACCTATCAGCAGCTGACCTCTGAGAAGGAGGTGCTGCACAGGCAGTGACTGCAGCAGACCCAGCTAATGAACCAGCTGCAGCAGCAGGAAGCTTGGGGCAAAGCGGTGGCCGTGATGGCCCGCCAAAAGTTGCAGGAGACCCAGGGGAGGGGGCTGCGAGGATGGGGCTGTGAGGGGGATGACCTGGCAAACTCCATCCCTTCTCACTCTTTCCTGGCCCCTTAGGAGCACCTGGAAGCTGCCAGCCAGCAGAACCAGCAGCTAACAGCACAGTTGGGCCTCATGGCTCTCCCTGGGGAAGGTACGGGAACCGCTCAGAGGAAGAGGAGAGAGCCCCAGGAGGAAGGGGGGACTGTTAACAACATAGGATTGAGGAGTTGTAAGAGACCTTTAGAACAGCTGGTCATTATGCCCAGCGGGTGCCTGCACTAAGGTCAGAAATGGCCCAGGTCAGAAAGGCAGCAGGTCAGAACTCCCACATCGACCAATAGTGGGAGTGTGCCTGGGCGGAATAGCAAGATCTTGATTCTTAAAAGTAAAAATAAAGAACAGTAGCTCATTCCCCTCTGGGGAGGGCGTGGCTCAGGGTTACACAGTGAGGGTGGAGGTAGAGGTGGGCCCACGGTACCTCCCTTGTTGGGTTGTCTGAGGACCCCTCTGGCCACCCCCCATAGGAGATGCAGGACAACATCTGGGCAGTGAGGGGGAGGAGGCACCTCGGCCCATGCCGAGCGTCCCAGAGGACCTGGAGAGCTGGGAGGCCACGGTGAGCCTGACTCCCCCTGCACCCATTTTGCCACCTTCCTCTGTGGTCCCTCCAAGACCCCATTTATGCTCTTAACTTCCCTGCCTTCTGATTTCTCTGGACCCTCACCCCTTCCGAGAGCCAGTGGTCAGACACCATTTCACCTGTGACCAACAGGTGCACTCTCTGAGGCCCCAAGGGAAGGGGCTGCGCTCCACCTCTCTGCCCCATTTCTTCTGTGTATGCCCCTACAAGAATGCCCACGTCTTGCCCTCAGGTGGCATTTTTTCGGCACGGAGCCAGTGCCCAGGAGAAGCAGGCACGGTTATGAGATCAGGTGAAAGAGCAGAGGGTGTGCTGCCAGCGCCTGGCTCAACCGGTGGCCTCGGCCCAGAAGGAGCCAGAGGCAGTGGTCCCAGCCCCAGAGACTGGGGACGAGTCTGTGAGTGGGGAGACCCACTGGGCCCTGCAGGAAGTCATGGAGAAGCTGGCCCATGCCAGGACTCACCTCTGCCTTCTCCATGACTTGAAAATGCCACCTGATGGCAGGTCACTGCCGAGATGTGACCACAATATTTTGGCTCCAGGGCAGCTTTATGGACCACCCGGAGGAGAAGGCAGACCTGAGTGAGCTGGTGAAGAAACAAGAAATACGATTCATCCAGTACTGGCGAGAGAGATGCCATCAGTGAGTGGGAGGCCAGGGCACGGCACGGGGAGCTGCAGGGCCGTCAGAGAGGCCCCAGTGTCTGAGCCCTGTCCTCCCGCAGGAAAACCCATCACCTTTTAACAGAGCCAGGGGGCCATGCCAAAGATGCGGCACTGGGAGGAGATGAAGGTAGGGTGTGCAACAACTCTGTGGGGTGGGGGGGGGGGGGGGTGTGAGGGTGGGTGCAGGCAGTGGCATGACAGCTGAGCACCCCTCCCTCCAGGTAAAGCTGCTGGAGCTGCAGCAGATGGTATCGGGGCCTGTGGTGACGACAACAATGGGCACAGAAAATTCCTGGCTGCTGCCCAGAACCCTGCTTATGAGCCCGGTCCAGGAGCCCCAGCCCCCCAGGAGCTCGGGGCTGCAGACAAGCATGGTGATGAGTAGAGCCCTCAGGTGGGGTGGGCAGGCAGGAAGTGGGGGGCTCCCACTGTGCTCAGATCCCTGCCTCCCTCTCTCCAAAGATCTTTGTGAGGTGAGCCTCAGCTCCTCTGCACAAGGAGAGGCCAGGGAGGGTCCTCCCCATGACAACCCTACTGCACAGCCGATCGTGCGGGACCACCAGGAGCACCCAGGCTTGGGCAGCAATGGCTGTCTTCCATTCTTTTGCTGGTCTTGGCTGCCAAGAAGAAGGACATAAACATCATCATCATCAAAGAGCTGGCCAGGAAATTTTTAAATAAGAAACCAAGCTTTGGGGTTAATCTCCTACACAATTCATTTAGCTCATTTGAATGTTAGAGCCACTCATGATTATTTGTGTTTCTAATTTATAGTTTAAGTTTATTTGTAAAAAGTTAAAAGAGAGTGGGTCCCTGTGACTTTCACCGATGTTCACTCTGGCATCCTTTAGTATTTTTCTTTTTTAATTTCATAAATGTAGATCATTAGCATGCTTATCGAGTTTGCCCTTATGTGGTGGGAGTTCAAACACGCAAAGACCCACACTTTGCACAAAACTGTTCTCGTTGGTTTGGAATAGGCCGCCATGCTTTTTTAATGTTATTGCAGCATGTATATTCATTACAGAATTCAGATAAAATTTGCCTATGTTCTGCTAGTGTTTGATCTAATCTTAATCACAGTGAGCTCTTCATTAGCTCAATATGTGGTTTGCCCCCAAGTGTGCACTGTTTATTGCTTTGTAATATGCCACTATGAATACTGACATTTAGAGTTGTTTAAAGGCTGAGAACTGGAAACAGCCTTTCCTCCATTTTCTGTGTATTGGTGATGAGAGTCATAACCTTTTGGGGGAGCTTTTTAAATCTCACAGAAGAGGAAAGTGGCCTGCTCTGGCAGGTATGTGCAGGATAGAGTGTGTTTCATCTGTTCCGGTGCCAAGAATTAACGCTGTATTCTGGTGGTTCCCTTAGGATTTGTATGTGCTCTGGGCTCATGAAGATATTGCATCATGAGTTGCAGCAGTTGTACTCTTTTTCGAAGACCTAAAAAGGGATTATTTCTGAGGAATGAAAGGTTCCCATCATTGACTGTTGATGTGGAAAACCTTTCCTAGCTTAGAGCATTTGTATCTATAATACGTTTCAAAGTCAGAGTTCATGTTACGTGTTTTAATCACATGACTACATGCCTCAGTACACAAAAGGGCACTGGTTGGCATTCTTAATGTGTTTAGTGAAGATCATGAGAAATCCTTTATGAGTTCAAATGTCCCTGGAACAGGCATACAGGCTCTAGGCAAGAATGAATTAGAGTGAAGGAAAGCTGTGTGACACCTGGCATTCCTCTCTGTTCATGGAGTTTCTTTGAGGCTTGAAGATTGATTTTTACCATCTAGACCTCTCTGGCTAATACCTATTCATCAACCACCTTGGTTACTCTGACATAGGAATCTACTTCTTTTCCTTGAATGGAAAACACTTTTAAAAATAATAAGAAACATTATTATAAACTAATACATGTGAGAGTACTTGTTGAAACAAAAAGGAGTTCTAGTAGACAGTATTATACCATCTTTGAAAATCAAGGAGAGGTTTATGAAACTTAAAATGTTTAGAATCTTCAGTGCAATCCAGTTTATGAATGTCAATGTATTATCAGGAAACGTGTCTATACAATCACACAGTTATATTTTCTCACAAACTTCTTTACAAAGGGTGAAATATGTTTTTGTAACCCTCGGTTTCAGTTAGGGACATATTTTGTGCAATATTTATGTGATTGTGCCTATGCGTAATGAATGAATGCATTTCAGTCATATATTGCCTAAATCATAACTTGATGATGCTTGGGAAAGACTCAACAGTTAAAACTTCATGAAGTTCTAATGTTCAGAAATTCTGAATATTATCATACTATTAGGATGTGGGAGATATGTATGTGTGCTCCCTACATCCTAATAATGTGAGGTGGGGATTTCTAGTTACTAGACCGTCTCCATATTTAGCATTTGGCATCCTCCTGATACTTCTATGACATTAACAGGAGAGCAACAATATGATTTAACCAATGGAATAACAGATTTTCTGGCATTCACTGAAAGAGGGCAAATATTCGGTCCTTGTGACTTCAACTGACTCTTCCAAATTGTATGAATGTATCAATGTATTAGATAAGCCCAGTTTCAGAATGATAAAGAAAAAATGTTAGACCAAATAATGCGGCAATAACAGTGGTTCGATTTCTAGCCCGTGGGTTTAAAATGCACTTAAAGTCCTGTTCTTGCCTTTTATTTTCTGAACTTGCCGCTTTTGCATTCTTTGAGTTCAGTTTAAAGACAGTTACTTTAAGAGCACTTTAAACCCTCGGGCTAGAAATCGGACCGCTGTTCATTAGCCACATTATTTGGTCTAACGTTTTTTCTTTTATCATTCTGAAACTGGGTTTATCTAATACATTGATAAATTACTTCAAAGGTACTTTTATCATTGAAATCGCTTCACTTTTACCCTGATAAATATCAGTGACTAGGAATGACCTTCAGATAGCGTTTAGCATCTGCAACCAATCTGACAACAATGTGTTCATCAGGTGCCTGTGGATTAAATCACACACTGGCATATTTAAGCTGAAGGTCAGTCTGGAAAATAAATTTTCTATATTGACTGAAATACCACTCTTTGTGTAGGTATTTGTCATATATTTAAGAAAAAGCTAAAAAGAATGGAAATTGTATTACAATAACTTAAGTCTTTCTTCAAAGTGCATGCCGTCTTTTGTGATACCTCATTTAGCCAAGTATTTGTGCTCTTCCTCATTCAGTGTAAGGTGGCTTTCAGTGTGCTTAGAAGGAAACATTGGAAGGTTAGAGTTCATCAGAAACATAAAATTTTAAAACGTGGGTTCCACTGAATACATTTTAATTTCTGTAGGAAGAATCAAGACACCTATTTAAAGATTGCAGTATGTAATAATTTCAAAAGTATTTGATTAAACCTGATAGATTTTCCAGAAATGAAAAAATATCAGCTCTAAAACCAAAGCTGATTTTTAGAAAATTTGAAAATGTAAATCAGTCCTATCCATAATATAGTTTCTCTAAAACTTTATCTTGAAGAGCCATTTTAAAATAATGTAACTATTAAAAAATGTAACTGCTATCTTAATGTTCTGAAATAAGTTAAAACATTTTAAAATATGAACACTGTAGTATAAAAGAAAGAAAAGGTGGGAAGGAAAAGCAAAGAAAGAAATGCCAGTTCCAGTCCAAAGCTTTATTTGGCAAGTTTTCTTGGAATGAATTTTACCAATTTATGAATTCTTGTAAAGAGAATGTGTAATGGAAATACTGAAATATTTTTCCCTAGAGTGCCATTATTGACTGCTAGTGTGATGCTACTGTAATGTAATAAATTATTAAATTGTTTCAAAGTGTTGTTTTCGCCTTAAAATTTTATTTTGCGTTTCTTGAAAACTATAGTATTAAAGGTATTGATAATTGTACCGCTGGCATGTTTATATGAGACAATGTGTTTCATTTTTACAAAATTGTCATATAACTATGCAAGTGTTTATTAAAAGAACACAAAATAAAAAAGTTATGGGATTAAAAAAAGTTATGGGGTGAAAAAGTTATAGGATAAAAAATGTAAAAAGTTGTGGCAAAAAAACTTTTGGGAAAAAGTAGAAAAAGTTTTATGAAAAGTTACAAAAAAAGTTACGAGAAAGAAGTTATGGAATTTTTTTTAAAAAGTCATGGAATAAAAATAAAAATTAAAAGCAAGCCCCTGTCAGCAAAGCCTGGAGAACTGGGGCTGGAGTCTCCACCACCACCATGTCCCTACCACCCCTTCCCAGGCACCCCTTTACAATTAGGGTAAGAGGATAAGACCTCTGTCTAATGGGGAAAGAAAAACAGATCCTTTGCCACCTTGACCAGGGCTGAGTCCCTAAATTTCTGGATGATGATGATTGTTATTTAAAGAGCCAGAGGCTGGTGGAGTTGGTTTGTTTGGAGGAGGCCTGATGGCCTCCTTACTCTCACCATAGCAACTTTTCCCTCAGGGGGCTCCCATCTTATTCAGAGAGGTAGCTGAGGCAGGACAGTGGGGCTAACTGTGGAGCAGGCAAGGGCACAGGCTGCTGGGGTGGCCCCCCTTCCCCAGTGTACATATTGTGTCTGTGTAAGGTTTTGTATATTCCAGAGGGTAGGGCCACCCCTGTATCATACCTAGCGGTGGTTGGAGCTGGTACATGGGGAGGAGGTTCTAATAATTGCTTGTGGCTGGGAAACTTATTTATTGCAGCATAGGACAGAGGAAGGAGGCTGGGTCAGAGTTCTGGTGATGCTGAACTCCTGTTTATTTTGCTTTTTATTTTGGAATAAACGGATTTAGCCATACTGCTCAGCCTGGTGTGTTCCTGTTTCCCTCACTGGGTCCTGGAGTTTGTGGAACCAAACAAGGAGTCCCAGAGTGTCTTGAGCATGTCCAGCTAGGCTGTTGGGGACCTTCCAGGCATGTTACCTGTATGCTGCATGGTGGCGCCTAGGGGATTCCACGGGGACTGCCATGGCGCCTATGGGGCGCAGTCCGGCCCTGACAGCCAACAGGCCTAGAAGCCTGATCTAGCGGTGGCTGTGGAAGATGGTGGTGCCAGCACCTGGGCAAACTGGACTTCCACCCACCCCAGGCATCTTCCTCGCTCTGTCCCCTTGCCTCCCTCCTGTCTGCAGCTGGTGGCCTGTTCTGTCTGTCCCTCCAGAGTGCCGGCTGCCCTGCAGGCTCCCTCCAGGCTGAGTTCATGGCCCTGCCCCCTGGTGGCCAGAGCCGGCTTCACAGGATAAGAGCCAGCTAAGCTCCAGGGGCTTTCCAGGAAAAGTATCCCTTGGGAAAAGTTATGGCCTTTTCACCCCAACAGCCCTAGAAATGGCTTGGCCTTTCCCCTCCCCTGAGCTCCACAGAGAACACAGTCAGGAGAGGACACACTTCCCCGCCATCCAGAAATGGGTTTGATTCTCAGCCAAGGGACAGCAGGACTTGTAGAGACTGTCAGGCCACACAGCTGCCTGCACGGCACTCCCATGCTTGGTGGGGAGGTGGGAGGGATGGCGGGGGGCTGGCTCTCCATAGGCCGGGTGTGACAGGGAGGGTCACTGGAGGTGGCACACTTTGGAGGAGCAATGTCAGGGGATAGCTTTCTCTTGTTTGGCCACAAGACTCCAAAAGGACAGCATGGTGACTGATTCCCAGAGCTAGAGGTGAGGGGGTCAGCCATGTGTAGGTGTGTGTGTGTGTGTGTGTGTGTGTGTGTGTGTGTGTGTGTGTGTGTGTGTGTGTGTGTGTGTGTGTGTGTGTGTGTGTGTGTGTATATATATATATATATATATATATATATATATATATATATATATGAGTATTTATAGCTATTTATAGAACAAGGCAGGGACATACCACAGAGGGGGCACAAGTTTTCAGCAACGGTCACACCTGGATGTGTCAGCTCACCACTACGACAGGCTAAGTCACAGATGAAGGGGCTGGCTTTGGGGCTGGGGCAGCCACAGCCAGCTCACACAACAGCCGCCCAGGCAGGTTTGGAAAGGGGAGGTCCTGAGAAGAGGAGGGATCTGTTTAGAGGTCAAATGGGGGCTTGGGGCTCAGGATGGGATTTACTTGCCTGACCTGATCGGCTGGCAGTTGGAGAGAAAGCAGAGAGAAAACAGGAGGGGAAAAGTGAGCAGAGAGCTGGTGAGGCAAGTGCAGAGCACAGGTGAGCCACAGCAGCTGTGGGAGGGCCAGGGAGGGGAAAAGTGAGCAGAGAGCTGGTGAGGCAAGTGCAGAGCACAGGTGAGCCACAGCAGCTGTGGGAGGGCCAGGGAGGGGAGGGTGCAGGTGCGGGTGTGGCAAGGTTCCTGGAAAAGAGGGGCTGGAAGGGAAAGGGAGGAAGACAGAGGGAGGAGCTGAGCTTCACAGGTAGTGCCTGGGCTGGCCATCCCCACCCCACACAGGCTGGCCTCTTCCATGGCATTCGGTGCACCCACTGTTAAGACTGATGCTCAGCCCCTTTGGGCTTCCCTCTCTGGTCACCCTGTCTTCCAACCCACTTAACTAGGGCCACCCTTTGGGGAGCCCAAAGCCACAGCCACCAGGCCTGATAGAGAAGGAACACTACTTGAACGAGGATGATGAAGCTAAAAGGGATGGATGGCTGGAGGATCACCGAGCCCCCCCTCTGGTGAGTCAGAAAGCCCAGGAGCCCCTGAAGTGTCCCTGGGGAGGGAGGGCAGGCAGCTGGATGCCACTGGCTATAGACTTATGGCCCAATGGGAGCTCAGCTTTGGGGGCTGCAGACAGGTGAGCCTGGGCCCTTCCTACTGGGAAAAGTAGAAGAGGGAGAGTCCATGTCAGTGGAGGTGGGTGGGCTTGCTGGGCGGAGCTCAGCTGGACCAGCAGGCACTGTGGTCCCTTTGGCTGAATAGCAGAGGCGACGTCTAGGTGCAAGAGGCCAAGGTGCGTGAGCCTGCAGCCTGGGAGTAGTGCTTCAACAGGGGCCAGGCACCCTGCCTTAAGTCACACGCTAGCAGCTATGATGGTACCTGGGAGGGAGGGGAGGGGCCTGTGTTTCCTGCCTGGCCTGTGAGGTGTGTTGTGGGTTGACCGTGTGTATGGGACTCTCAAGGTTTTATCCTAGATCACCACTGGATTGCTGGCAGATAGAGCAGGTGGGACCCTATCACCCCTGCTCTGCAGTGGATTTGGCTTTCAGCACTCCCAGGCTAGGAGCTGGATGCCCTGCCCTGGCAGCATGACTCAGACTGCACAACAGGTACGGTGTGCCCAAGATGACTATCCTAGGTCTCTCACACTTGTGAGTACAGCCCCACACACAACCCCCTCCAGGCTCTCAGCCCTTACACCATAAGCCATGAGCTCTCTGACAGCTCCAGAGAGCACCCAGGTCTGCCAGCTTGGGCATGGAGCCTGTTCCAAGAGCCCCCGGGCTCAGCCATTGGGGGTGGGGGCCAGCCCTGGTTCCTTCATCCAGCAAAGACGCTCTGCACCTGAAGCCAGGAGTCGTCCACAGGCCCTAGGGGTCATGCTGATGGTGGTCGCTGATGCCACCGGGACATGCCGAAAGTGCCTCCTTCTAGCACCTCCAGAAGGCGAGCTTCCTCACAGGCTACAGGGTCTGCTGTGGTCGACCTCTCTCCCTCAGTGTGTTCTGGTCCCCACGTGAGTACAAGTTGGACAGCAGCTCTGAGAAGATGAACTCCTTGGTCTGAGAGTGGGCAAAGAGGGAAGGAGGTTGGGATCTGATGCTTATGCTGCCCTGGCCTCCTGCCAGGCCCTGCTGGGACTGTGTGCTGGACTTGAGCCCTGAGTATGGCTTTTCAGACGCCAAGCCCACCACTTAGACTCAAAGATCTGCCTCACCACTGCCCTTTCTCACTCAGATAGGGACACTGAGGTCCCCAGGAAAGTCAGCTGTCCAAGGTCACAGATCTGGGAGAGGACCCAGGACCTATCACGCCACCAGGACACCTGTCTACTCAGTTTAAAAAAATTTTTTTTGGAGATACGGTATCGTTCTGTCACCAGGCTGGGGTACCATGGATGAGATCACCACTCACTGCAGCCTCAACCTGTTGGGCTCAAAGTGATCCTCCAGTATCATTCTGTCAAGTAGCTAGGACTGTAGGCATGTGCCACCACCAAGCTCAGCTATTTTAAAATTTTTGTGTAGAGGCCAGGTCTCACTATGTTGCCCAGGCTGGTCTTGAACTCCCCATGCCTGCGCCATCCCTTCCTTGGCCTCCCAAAGTGCTGGGATTACAGGCATGGGCCACTGTGCCCAGTCCCACATTATATTTCTATGAGACAGCTCTGGTCTGGACTGTGCCTCCCTCCCCTGGACCTGGTCCCATAGGGCTGGTCGGCATCTCCCCAGGCCAACATGGCCACCTGCATCCCCAGTGCTACAGGGAGTCTCCTGCCCTGGCATGTGGCTATTGTTGATCATGACGCACATGGTCTTGGGCTCGACACCAACCATGAGGTCCCACGTGGTCTTGTTGACAATGGCCATGTAGGAGTCAACCAGGTTCTGGGTGGTTTCCATTTTCCAGCTGTGGGTCCATGGAGTGCACGGCTGTCGGCCATTCTCCTCGGCCTTGCTGTCCTGTCATGGAGAACACAAGGACAGGCTGTGGCTGTGCAGCCAGGCTCCAGGAATTCCTAAGATCTCAGCCCCTCGAAGGGTACCTGGAACATTGAGGCACAGAGAGAAGCAACTGGCCTGAACATGCACCCAGCTCCCCACACGCTCTAGACAGTTTCAGGTCTCTGCCTCTCAGGAGCCCAGACTCTCCTGATTCAGTGTCCTCTTAGTTCTGACTCTAGTGGCCAGAATTTGCCTCCAGTTACCAATCCAGAAATTGGAAAAGAACATCTCCAGGTCCCTTGCTTGGAGACCTGGCCAGAGCTCGTGCCAGGCTGCAGATGCCTGGCAGGAGGCAAGAAAAGGGCATATTCACTTTCCCCTTGTCCTGGGAGGCCCATGCACCAACACTGCCACCGCCGCTGCCACCAGGGAACACGGCAAAGTAGACACACATAGAGAGGAAAATGGGAAGGGTTGAGTGAACCTGGGACACTGTGCCCCAACTTTAATGTGTTGTGGAATTCTGTTAGCTAATATTTTATTGAGGATTTTGCATCAATATTCACTACAAGCAGGCTGGCTCAGCTTTTTTTGGTTTGTATCTTTGATTTTGGTATCAGGGTAATACTAGCCTTGTAGAATGAGTTTGCAAGTATTCCCCCCTTCTCTATTTTTGGAATCATTTGGGTAAGGTTGGTATTAGTTCTTCTTTAAATGTTTGTTAGAATTCAGCAGTGAATCATCGGGTCCTAGGCTTTTCTTTGCTGGGAGAATTTTTATTACCCCTTTGATCCCATTATTTGTTATTGGTCTGTTCAGGTTTTGGATTTCATCATGGTTCAATCTTGGTAGGCTAGATGTGTCTGGAAATTTATTCATTTTTAGTAGGTTTTCCTATTTCTTTGCATATAGTTGCTGACCACTAGTGATCCTTTGAGGGTTTTTTTTTTTTTGAGATGGAGTCGTCTTGCTCTGTCACCCAGGCTAGAGTGCAGTGGTGCAATCTTGGCTCACTGCAAGCTCCGCCTCCCGGGTTCACACCATTCTCCTGCCTTAGTCTCCTGAGTAGCTGGGACTACAGGTACCTGCCACCACACCTGGCTAATTTTTTGTATTTTTAGTAGAGATGGGGTTTCACCTTGTTAGCCAGAATGGTCTCCATCTCCTGACCTCATGATCAGCCCACCTCAGCCTCCGAAAGTGCTGGGATTGGTGGCTGGAGCTTTCAATCGGGCGCCTGGTCAGATTTTCTTTAAATAGATTTGAGACAGGCAGTAGGAGAGTATATAAGTGATGTGTTATAGGACGCTAAGTAGTATCCTATGAAATGGCAAAAACCGCAATCACTTTTGCACCAACCTAATAGAACCTTATCAGTGCACTTGCTTATTTTTCTACCTGCTCGTTAGGGTTTTAAATGTCAACCTACCATGGCATAGACTTTAATCCTCTGGGTATGCTTTTGTTGTTCTTTCCTGGTATATGCTGTGGAATTGAGACAGACTGGCTCATGAGAGAGAGATTTTGTGTTGCCACAGGTAGGACATGCTCAAAAAATACTTGGGTCATTTGTTGACCCAAGTCATCTATTCTATGTTTCAGAAGCACTGATCTTGCATACATTTCATGTATCTTCCATGAACTCCACATCAGTGCTGCTTGTAGGATACTCAGAGAGAAATTCAACACTAAGGAATAAGATTGTCGGGTAAGATTGAGTTTTGGAGGGTCACAAATCTTGTAATGTCTAAGATTTCCACCCTCCCTGCTGAGAATTAGTTTTGGCTTCCTTGGAGGTGATACCGCCTCTGTTGAGAATAAGTGGTCTACTGTGATGACACCACTGCACTCCAGCCTGAGCGACAGAGCAAGACTCTGTCTCCAAAAAAAAAAAAAAAAAGAGATACAGAATGCATGGCCTAGATGACTTCTAAGGTTCTTCCCACCCAGTTCCTGTTTTCTTGTTCTAGGCAGAGCGGTAAAGTGAGAAAGACATGGATGTGGGAGTTTAGTCCGGCATTTCACTGCCACTTAACCGAAACTCTTCCATATTTAATTTCCTGAATCTTTACAGCAGAATGATTGTTAACATCTTTTCTTAGGAAACTATGTGAGTCAAGGAGATAATATATTTAAAAATATTTTTAACTCTAAAGACTGTTTCACCGATGGTTATAATGAGATTGATCTCATTGTGGTGAGCAGCTAGCTAGCTGCTTAATTGTGCCTTTTAGAATGTAGGGAAGATGGCAAGATTTTTAGCATACTATATATGTAGCCGGTTGTGGAACTGTAAACATACTCTTTTTTTTATGGAACTATGAGTCACATACCATAAAATTCACTCTTTTAAATTTGTTCAATCCAGTGGTTTTTGGAATATTCAGAGTTGTGCATCTACTACCACTATTTCATTTTAGAAATTTTCATCATCCCCCAAAGAAACCCTGTACCCATTAGCAGTCAGTCTCCCTTCTCCCAGCCCCTGGCATCTACTGATCTACAGAAAGTCCATACAGATTTGTGTATTGTGGGCATTCTGTATAAATGAACTCATGCAATATCCTGTCTTCTTTCACTTAGCATAGTGTTTTCAAGGTTCATCCTGGTTGGAGGGTGTATCAGTACTTCCTCGTTTTGACTGAATAATATTTCATTGTATGACTATATCCCATTTTGTTTATCCATCTCTTGGTAAACATTTGCTCTTGCATTTTGGCTCTTATAAATAATGTTGATTTGAATGTTTGTGCACAAGTTTGAATACCTGTTTTCAGGTCTCTGAGTATATAATTGCTAGCCATATTGTAACTCTATGTTTAACATTTTGAGGAATTGCCAGACTGTTTAACAAGGTATATGTACTATTTTACACCAGTAATATATGAGGGTTCCAATATCTCCACATCCTTGACAACATTGTTACTGTCTTTTATTATAGCCATCCTAGTGGCTGTGATGTAGTATCTCGCTGTGGTTTTGATTTGTGTTTCTCTAATGACTAGTGATGTTGAACATGTTTTTGTCTGCTTATTGGCCATTTGCATATATCTTCTTAGGAGCAGTTACCCATTTACAGTATGTAAATGCTTCAGATGCAACTCTAGTCATGCCTTAGCGATGGAGCTTTATTAAGCCTTCAGATCTGTAGGCATATAGAGAGGCTGCTGAGTTCTCTGAACCTAATACAGATTGCACTGAGTTTAGTGATACATTTTCTGGAGCATTTCTGAGTTTAGGTAGAGGGAAAGGTTTTTGCTGTGATTGGCTCATTATGTTCTTTCTAAATGGAAATGGGATTGAAGTGTCACCTCTATCCATTTGCTGGAATGTGAGTGGCGATTTAGGGATAACCTCCCTTTGAGCCTATGTAATGAGGTCAGTGGTTCTTTCTGATTTAGACTGCACATTGGAGTCACCTGAGCATTAAAAACAACAACCAGGACAACCTATGCCTGTGTCTCATCTCCAGCAATTCTGATGTAATTGGTCAGGTCCATGGCCTGGGTATCCTGAGTTTTGTTTTTTTAAATGTCCCAGGTGATTCTGATGTGTAGTCCAGGTTGAGAATCACTTTAGGCCCTTTCCAGCTCTCTTTAAACACATGTATTTATCTAGAAGGTATGAAAGCATAAGTTTTCTTGAGACTGCCTTTAACATCTGTAAAGGCTTTCAAAGCAGCTTCCATAACTTTTTTGAATGGCTGAATATTTTTCAACAGGCAGCATTTGGGTTATAAAATTAGCTTTTGGTAGAGTTGACTTATACCACCTGCAGCTTTGCTCTCAAAAATTAAATACTGGTTCTTTTGGTGTTTAGTTGTTTTCAGCCTACTGCCTTGTGCCGGTGCTGCTGTTAGTGACACATGCCAGCCAAGGGAAAAAAACCCAGTCCCAGCTACTCGGAAGGCTGAGGTGGGAGGATCAAGAGTCTTCATAGTCAAGGCTGCAGTGAACTGTGATTACACCACTGCACTGCAGCCTGGGCCACAGAGCTTGGTGACCTGCCTCTTTAAAAACAGAGAATGTTGTGATGAAAGGTGAGTCGCTCACCTCCTCCCACACCCTTTTGCATAGTTTAGGGTTTGTATTTCCAAGGTTCCTGGACTGAGAACCCTTATCTTTTCATCGTTGCTCATTGACACTCTTTACCCATTCATCTTCCTGATTAGCTCCCCTTCGATGGACACATGGGTAGTCAGGGTGCAGGTCTCAAAACTGTCCTTCAGGTTCCAGGTGATCAACAAAGGCCCTTTTCTGCAGTGTCAACACATTGCTGCCCCTTCCTGCTAATCCCCATAATTTACTCTCCATCTCATAGTCTCTTCTTGGATGTGTTAACAGTGACCATCGTAATGCCTAGCACGGACTAAATGAAATGGTGTTTAGAAACATTAGTCTTCTCGTTTATAGCCTGCCCCGTAGTCTCTCTGTATATGTCACATTTTGTAACTAACAGCTTGCCGGTGAAAAGGACCCCACGAACTGTTGTATATAGGCCAGACTGTAAGTGAATTACTTTTTTGTCAATCATTTAACCATCTTTAAGCTAAAAGAGTTTTATGTGAAATGGCTTATAATTGCTTAGAGAATATTTGTAGAGAGGCACATTTGCCAGTATTAGATTTAAAAGTGATGTTTTCTGTATCTAAATGATGACTTATGATTCTTTCCAGTTGTTGGATTTGTAATTCCAGACAAGTTTGTTATAGGATATGCCCTTGACTATAATGAAGACTTCAGGAATTTGAATGTAAGTAATTGCTTCTTTTTCTCACTCATTTTTAAAAACCCGCATAAAATTTAAGAAAGAGAATTGTTTTCTCCTTCCAGCATCTCATAATTTGAACAGACTGATGGTTCCCATTAGCCACATAAAGCTGTAGTCTAGTACAGACGTCCTAGAACTGGAACCCGGCTGGTGGCTAGGTGACACTTGTTGGCTGAAATAGTTGAACAGCTTTAGCATACAATAACTGTTGCATTATTACTTCAGATGATAAATCTGGTCATAAGTAGGAAATAAATGATCGACTTTAGTCTTTTCATTCACTCTCCTTTGAACACCTGCCTCTTACTCTGGAGGCAGGAGTCCCATGGAGGTGTTTATGAGCATGTTGGAGGAAGGTTTAGGAAGACGGCAACAGCACACTACCTCAAGTAGATTCCCTACTCCATCTTTTTTTGCCACTTGCCCTGGCCTCCCATTTGATATGCAATTTAAAATCTCTATTTTAAAAGTCGGCTGGCTCACGCCAGAATCCAGCACTGTGGGGAGGCCTGCAGGTATGCAAGGATCACGAGGGTCAATAGAGATCGAGACCACGCAGAAACCTCAGCTCTCTACTAAAAATACGTGCTAGTCGGGCGTGGTGGCAGGCACCTGTAGTCCCAGCTAGTCGGAGAGGCTGAGGGAGAGGAATGGCGGAACCTGAGGCGGAGCTGGTGGAGCTGATTTGCGCCACTCTGCACCCAGCCATATAGAGCGACTCCCAAAGAAAAAGAAAAGAAAGAAAACAAAATAAAATCCCTCACTTTATTTGTCTTTCAAAACTACATTTTGAGGCCGGTTGCTGTGGCTCACACCTGTAATCCTAGCACATTTGGAGGGGGAGGCACATGGATCACCTGAGGTCAGGAGCTCGAGACCAGCCTGGCCAACATGGTGAAACCCTGTCTCTCCTAAAAATACAAAAATTAGCCGGGTGTAGTGGCACATGCCTGTAATTCCAGCTACCTGGGAGGCTGAGGCAGGAGAATCACTGGAACCCAGGATGCAGAGGCTGCAGTGAGCCAAGATCACGCCACTGCACTCCAGCCTGGGTGACAGAGCAAGACTCTGTCTCAAAAACACACACAAAACAAGACAAAGCAAAACCCAAAAAACTACATATTAAGACAAGAAACAAATTAAACTAATGACATAGACTACTGCTTTGTTTTCAAAAGATACATTCCCCGTGTCCGGTGGCCTCCAGGGCTGCTGGGACCGAGGGGATCACAGAGCTGGCTTTCAGCCTCTAGATCTGGTCTCCGACCAGTGCCAGAATACAGTCGCTTGAATCAAGATACGTGGACTTATGAACAAATGATGAACGGCAGCATGAGTTCTGGGTCTGGGTCCCTCCCAACAAGTGAGAAGAGGTCCTTGTATGTCAGGGCCCTGTTTGATTATGATCGACTCTGACAGCTGCCTGCTGCCAGGGGCTCAGTCTTCCATGGTGACATTCTGCATGTCACACAAGCAAGCATGACAGGTACAGGCAAGACTGGTGACCCCACACGGAGAAAGTGAGCAGATCGGTGTGATCCCCAGTAAGAAGATGGTGGAAAAGAAAGAAAGAGCTCGATTGGAAACTGTGAAATTCCATGCCAGGAAGGGGATGATTGAGTCTAACAGGTCAGTGATCAAAAACTAAAACGTAAAAAAGAGAGTTTCCTCTCGAAAGCTTCCATTTTACAGGAGCAAAGAAAACATGGCCCAGGAGAGCAGCATACAGTAACAGGGAGTGACATCCAACACCAGTGACAGCAAAAGCAGTTCCAAAGCACAAGAGGATGCTATTTTGTCTTATGAGCCGGTGACATGGCAAGATATTCACTATGCAAGGCCTGTGATCATCCTGGGCCCAGTGAAGGACCGAGTCAATGATGACTTGATCTCTGAATTTCCACATAAATTTGGATCCTGTGTGCCACATACTACCCAGCCTCGACGTGATAATGAGGTGGATGGACAAGACTACCACTTTATGGTGTCCCGAGAACAAATGGAGAAAGATATTCAGGACAACAAGTTCATTGAGGTGGGCCAATTTAATGATAACCTCTATGGGATCAGCATCCAGTCAGTGCGGGCAGTTACAGAGAGGGGCAAGCACTGCATCTTAGATGTTTCCGACAATGCTATCAAGAGACTGCAGCAAGCACAACTTTACCCCATTGCCATTTTCATCAAGCCCAAGTCCATTGGAGCCCTTATGGAAATGAACCGAAGGCAGACATATGAACAAGCAAATAAGATCTATGACAAAGCCATGAAATCAAGGTGAATTACAGTGCTGTCCCATTGTACAGGGCGACTCACTAGAAGAGATTTATAACAAAATCAAGCAAATCATTGAGGACCAGTCTGGGCACTACATTTGGGTCCCTTCCCCTGAAAAACTCTGAAGAATCCCCTCCAACCATTCTCTTGTGAACAGAAGAAATCAACTCCCTCTTCCCTCCTCCCTCTTCATTCCTGTCCCCGTGGGGAGAACAAATGCTGCTGTTCTTGTTCCCTTTCTTAGATATGTCAAAAAAATTGAGTTTTCTAGTCCTGTTTTTTTTTTTAAATTTTTTGTTTGTTTCTATTTATTTTTTGGGATGATGCCATCTCATTCATCATGTGACTGTGCCCATTCCTGCATGGACCTTTCCCAAGCGCTAGCACAGGTGCAAAGTCCATCAGAGCCATTGTTTTCATAAAAACCAAGCAGAAGTGAAGAAAAAAGAGGAGGACTGATGGAAAGACAGACTCTGGACAGCTGCACGGCTTGTGAAGTCAGCTAAATGCACCACATGATGAGATGCTCCTGGGCATTTCTCCCTATCTGTACTGCTGTCTTGCAGCTCCGAAGAGTGCAACATAATGGCAACAGAAAGTATCTTATTTATATATAGATATATATGTAAATTATATGAAATATATAGAAATTATTATATATATTCTACACTCTCATATAATATATATATATATATTCACGAGCATTTGGGTTAGAAAATCTATGGAGACTTCATCAGTGGTACTATGCTATTAGAGAAATGCTTTAATTTTCATATTCCAATCAGATGGCATCTTCTATCCCAGCTGGTTGGGAGGGGATTGAAGATGGTAGCAAGTGCTGCACTAAGGGCACTTGCATTTGGTCATTCTCTTGAGAGCTAGGAGGGGTCAGCCCGAGGCTTGAGAGAAAGGGCTTTGGCCTGGGGTGAGAGGGTTAGAGACTTGACCTCAAAGCAGCTGCTGCCCCTGACGTGCAGCCAGAGTCCTGTGTGCGGACAGAGAGAATGGCTAATGATGCTCCACATGGAATTGCCTATTGTTTTATGCCACCTGATGTGTCTGCATGAGAGGTTTCCTTTTTCTTCCTTTTTAAGCTGCTGTTAAACCAAACCACATTGTGCTACTGTGTCAGCCTTTTCATTATTGCCAATTTTACTTTTACTATTTAAGTGAATGCATAGAATCCAATTTGCCAAGGTTCTAAAGGCTTACGAGGTCCTGAAGGAGCCAGGTCTTGTGATGGAGTAGGTGACACAGGCCTGGTTGTCCTGTCAGCAGAAGGGAAAGCAGGGGCTGGGCTGAGAAGAGGACACACAGGGCTTTGCTGAGGTTCCTTCCTGGGTTCCACCAACAGCGACAGGGAGTCATTTTGCCTTCCAGTTCTGTGCTGGGATGGTGGGAGAGCACTTGGCTTGCTTGGCCAGCCATGTCATGAGTTTGATTTGTTTTTTTTTTTTAAATTTTTTGTTTGTTTCTATTTATTTTTTGGGATGATGCCATCTCATTCATCATGTGACTGTGCCCATTCCTGCATGGACCTTTCCCAAGCGCTAGCACAGGTGCAAAGTCCATCAGAGCCATTGTTTTCATAAAAACCAAGCAGAAGTGAAGAAAAAAGAGGAGGACTGATGGAAAGACAGACTCTGGACAGCTGCACGGCTTGTGAAGTCAGCTAAATGCACCACATGATGAGATGCTCCTGGGCATTTCTCCCTATCTGTACTGCTGTCTTGCAGCTCCGAAGAGTGCAACATAATGGCAACAGAAAGTATCTTATTTATATATAGATATATATGTAAATTATATGAAATATATAGAAATTATTATATATATTCTACACTCTCATATAATATATATATATATTCTACACTCATATAATATATATATATATATATATTCAATGAGCATCACAGAAAAATCTATGGAGACTTCATCAGTGGTACTATGCTATTAGAGAAATGCTTTAATTTTCATATTCCAATCAGATGGCATCTTCTATCCCAGCTGGTTGGGAGGGGATTGAAGATGGTAGCAAGTGCTGCACTAAGGGCACTTGCATTTGGTCATTCTCTTGAGAGCTAGGAGGGTCAGCCGAGGCTTGAGAGAAAGGGCTTTTGGCCTGGGGTGAGAGGGTTAGAGACTTGACCGTGGTGCCAGCCGCCCCTCAAAGGACGTGCAAGTTTTCGTAAAAGTACAGAGAGAATGGCTAATGATGCTCCACATGGAATTGCCTATTGTTTTATGCCACCTGATGTGTCTGCATGAGAGGTTTCCTTTTCTTCCTTTTTAAGCTGCTGTTAAACCAAACCACACAGGCTACTGTGTCAGCCTTTCATTATTGCCAATTTTACTTTTACTATTTAAGTGAATGCATAGAACTAACTCCGCTGCTGTCTCTGGGGCTTACGAGGTCCTGAAGGAGCCAGGTCTTGTGATGGAGTAGGTGACACAGGCCTGGTTGTCCTGTCAGCAGAAGGGAAAGCAGGGGCTGGGCTGAGAAGAGGACACACAGGGCTTTGCTGAGGTTCCTTCCTGGGTTCCACCAACAGCGACAGGGAGTCATTTTGCCTTCCAGTTCTGTGCTGGGATGGTGGGAGAGCACTTGGCTTGCTTGGCCAGCCATGTCATGAGTTTGATTTGTTTTTTTTTTTTAATTTTTGCAGCTGCTTCATATGCTCTGCTCCAGCCCCTCCCCAGCAGCTGGTAGCTGATGGTTTCTTCAAGAGGAAAGTACACTTTATGCTGTACATTTGAGCTGTAGAGCTAAGATTCGCTTACTGGTGAGCTGTGAAACCTTGTTGCTTTTTCCCAGAGTCTGATGGCAGTGACTGTGGTCAAGGGAATCTTCACCACCACAAGTGCAGGCAGCAGGCGTGGTTCAGGTCCTCCCCCAACCCACTGTGCTCCTTTAGCTAACGTGTTCCCTCACTTCCCATACTGAGGGACGATGCAGGGGAGAACAGAGAAGTGCTTGGCCCAGGGTTGAGGCACTTGTTTCCTAGCCCGCTGGGTTAGGGCTGGTGCCAGCGAGGCAATGTTGAGGGTGCCTTAAGCACTCCCAGCCAAATCCGGGAACTCTGTTAACAGTTGTCCAACCAGCAGAATGAGGCTAATTGTATAAAGCATGGGACCCAGGATGAGGATAAGGAAAGGGCAGCGGCTTTCCCTGGGCTGTAGGCTGTCTTGAAGGCAAAGAGGGATAAAGTGACAGCCGACTGTGACTCTGATGAGGAGGGGTGAGCAGGGAGGTTGACTCTCTGATGTTAACTAAGTGCCGAAGTCTCAACCATGCTCAACCGTCCCCCTCCCAGGGAAGAGAAACAAAGACTCAAAGTAAGCATGACACTAGTTGGTTTACCAGTGTTCCTTCCAAGGAGACATATATTTTTTAATAAACGATAGTTGCAATGAAAAAAAAAATAAAAGGTACATTCCCCAAAAGTTATTGGTCTAAAATACAGTAGTACTATCTCTGTTTGTTTAGTAAGAACCCTGGTAACATAACAGTGTTCTTATATGTAAAATCCTGTTCTTGCCTTTCATTTCAGAATATACTTTTTTAATGTGAATTTCTGGATTTTCATTTTATAGCATGTTTGTGTCATTGGTGAAATTGGAAAAGCAAAATACAAAGCCCAAGATCAGAGTTTGAGTTGAATTTGGAAACACCTGGAGTCCTGTTGACATCGTCAGTAAAATTATCAATGTTCTAGTTCTGTGGCTGTCTGCTTAGTAGAGCTTTTGCATGTATCTTCTGAGAATTTTATCTGTTTTGTACTTTAGAAATGTCCGTTGCTGCATTTCTAAAGTGTTTATTTGCACTATGAGCCTGCAGACTATCAGTTCCCTTTGGGTGGATTGTTGTTTAACCTGTAAATGAAAAAAAAATAAAAGGTACATTCCCCAAAAGTTATTGGTCTAAAATACAGTAGTACTATCTCTGTTTGTTTAGTAAGAACCCTGGTAACATAACAGTGTTCTTATATGTAAAATCCTGTTCTTGCCTTTCATTTCAGAATATACTTTTTTAATGTGAATTTCTGGATTTTCATTTTATAGCATGTTTGTGTCATTGGTGAAATTGGAAAAGCAAAATACAAAGCCCAAGATCAGAGTTTGAGTTGAATTTGGAAACACCTGGAGTCCTGTTGACATCGTCAGTAAAATTATCAATGTTCTAGTTCTGTGGCTGTCTGCTTAGTAGAGCTTTTTGCATGTATCTTCTGAGAATTTTATCTGTTTTGTACTTTAGAAATGTCCGTTGCTGCATTTCTAAAGTGTTTATTTGCACTATGAGCCTGCAGACTATCAGTTCCCTTTGGGTGGATTGTTGTTTAACCTGTAAATGAAAAAAAATCTCTTAAACCACACCACTATTGAGTGAAACACTGAAATCGTATCCATAAGAAGTAAGAAGAAGATATATTAGTTTTTTAATTGGCATTTTAATTTTTATATATGCAGGAAAGAACAGAGGTGATTGAATATTGTTAATTTTACCACCGTGTGTTTAGAAAAGTAAGAAGCAGTCAATTTTCACATCAAAGACAGCATCTGAGAAGTTTTGTTCTGCCGAATAAACCTATGTCCTGGAATTACTTTAGTAGAGTTTCAGTAGTGTTGACTGTATTTTCCAACTTGATCAGATTATTACCGGTCAATCTTTGTCAGCAGTTCCTTTTAAATGCAAATCAATAAGTTCCCCAAAATTTTCCACTTTTTCAATTCTTCAGTGTAAAAATCCTTAAAATAAGGTCTGTCTCTTTAAAAGAAACTATGCAGTTGTCACTTCTCTACAAATTAACCTAGCACAGTTTTCTGTTGGTTCCATTTTCCTTGTTTGTTCAGTTTTAGTAACTAGTTTAATTGTAATCTTAATGATTATACGGTAGAATGGGTTGGTGGAGCCACAAAAATTCCTATCTACTTCAGAGACATTAAATTTCAGACACATGGTACACTTTACATAACATTGTACTATGCTATAATAATACAGCTTTCTTTTGGAATTCTGTTGAGTTTTTCAGATTGTAATCTCAGCTACATCTCAACAGATTGTTCTCAGATATGTCCTATTACCTTCTTTGTGTAATAGGTGCTTTATTGACCAAGAACAATGACAATAACACCTTTTGTTTTCTGGGAGCAGGAGAAAAGTTTTAAGCCAAAACTTAATTGCTTATCAGCTCCATGTGAGCTATGAACTAGCAACCTTGTGAGCCATCTAGCTTACACGCTTTCCTTAAAAAGTTTGCTGTAGGCCAGGCACAGTGGCTCATACCTGTAGTCCCAGCACTTTTGGGAGGCCAGGGTTGGGGATAACTTGAGCTCAGGAGTTTAAGACCAGCCTGGGCCACATGGCAAAACGCTGTGGTTGCTCCAAGGGAAGGGGGAATTTTTCAAACCTGAGCTGTCCAAGCTCAGCATGAATTAGGGTAGGCTGCTGACTCAGGCTAGCAGAGGCAGCTAGGAAACACGCAAATCTGCAATCCCTTCTGCCAGGTCTGTCTCAGCAGGTGTCACTAAAAGGCAGCCCTGTATGCTTCTGTCACTGTGGCAGCCTTGACAAGGAAGGTGGAAGGGAAAAGAGACCCAGTGCTGAACTCCAAGCACAGATGGGGTTTTTCTCTCTAAATATTTTCCCTCCCATCCCAGCCTGCATTTGCAATAACATATTCATTTATATTTGTATTATGAAACAAAAATGGTTGTAAGCAGCTGTTACACACAATATTAGCTCCTATTTGCATTCCTAACTGAACAATGTCTAAAGAGGTACTTAAACTGACGTAAAACGTGGAGGATCTTACGACCAAATGCTTAATGCAAGAAAAAACTTCAAATTGCAAGAGGAGTCCCTCCAAATATAGAAAGGTCCAGTATTTTAAGAGGTATGTTAACTAAAATGTAGCAATGTAAGGAGCAGAGCAGGAAGAATCTTTCAGTCTGAAACTTACAACAAGTCAATTTCATAGTCAGTTTCCTGGTCTTTCCACAACAAGCTTTGGCATCTGTTTTCTCCACAATGGCTGTAAGAATAGTAGCTATTTCGGAGCAGGAAAAGGCTTAGAGCAGTGCTAGAATATGGTCCTGGCTGTATAAAGTTTAGCTCTTTGTATATTGTGAGAAACTTACAATTTTTTTTAATCGGTAGTGAATAATAGATTTCTTTTGGAAAAGTAGCAGCCTGCTGTCCAGGGAACACCTGCAGTCGCCACTAAGTGAACATTGGTGCCTGCTATCCTTTGCCTCTATTTCTCTCAATAGTATACTGTCAAGTTGTTCCTTGATTTAGTAATTTTATTTAGTTTCTTTTTCTTTTTTTCCCTTTCCCTTCTCCTGAGACAGAGTCCCGCACTGTCGCCCAGTCTGGAGTGCAGCAACGCCATCATACCTCACTGCCACCTCCACCCCAGGCTCAAGCAATCCTCCTACATCAGCTGTCAGAGTAACTGAGACTACCCGCATGGCCCACCATGCCTAGCTCAACTTTATGGTTTTTGTTTTGATTTTCCATAGAGACCGGGTTTCAGGCGGGCGTGTGGCTCACCCTGCAATCCCAGCACTTTGGGAGGCTGAGGCAGGCGGATCACCCGAGGTCGGGAGCTCGAGACCAGCCCAATCAGCATGGAGAAGCCCCCTCTGTACTAAAAAATATCCAAAATTAGCCGGGCAAACTCCAGGCCGTATGAGCCTGTACCCCGCGCCACTGCACTCCATCCTGGGGCAATAAGACCGAAACTCAGTCTCCAAAGAAAAAAAAAGAGAGAGAGATCGGGTTTCACCATGTTGCCCAGGGCTGGTCTGGGTCCCTAGGCCAGCCATCACTGCCACAATGGGCCCAAGGTCCTGGATCACAAGCGAGCCACCACCAGCCAACTATTTCTTTCTGATTCATAAATTGGGCCTTGCGCGCTGGCTCACGCCTGCAATCCCAGCACCCCGGGAGGCCGAGGCAGGCTGATCACCCGAGGTCGGGAGCTCATGGCCAGCCCAACCAACATGAAGAAACCCCATCTCTATCCGCCCCCCCAACAAAAAAAATTAGCAGTCATGGTGGCTCAGCTTGCAATCCCAGCTACTAGGGAGGCTGAGGCAGGAGAACCACCCAAACCCGGGAGGCGGAGGCCACGGTGAGTCCAGACTGTGACACTGCACTGCAGCCTGGGCAACAAGAGCGAACTCTGCTTCAAAAAAAAAAAAAGAGAGACAATTTCCCCATGCCCAGGTCAAATTGGAACTCTATTGCTTTATCTCTCACCAGCTCCTTCCAAAGTCCTGGGATCACAAGCGTAAGCCACCACGCCAGGCCAATCTATTCCTTTCTGATTAATAAACTGGGCCTTGCACGCTGCCTCAGGCCTGCAATCCTAGCACCCCGGGAGGCCGAGGTGGGGGGATCACCTCAGGTCGGGAGTTTGAGATCAGCCTGACCAACATGGAGAAACACCGTCTGTATCAAATAACAATAATAAGAAGCCATGTAACAGTGCCAGGCTAAGGGAATACTTCATGCATCCCAGCCACTTGGTAGGCTGAGGCAGGAGAACCACCCAAACCCAGGAGGCGGAGGTTATAGTGAGCCGGGACTGTGCCACTGCACTCCAGCCTGGGCAGCAAGAGCCAAACTCCACCTCAAAAAAATAAATAAATAAAATTAAAAATCATTTCTGAATGGTGGAAAGCACCACAAAGTTAGAAGTCAAGCAACAAATTGGAGAAAAGAATTAGTAACGTTGGACAGACAAAAGACTTTTATAACAAAAACTTTTAAAATAAAAAAATACACATTCGAGGACATTTTCATAGAAAAACAGGCAAAGGACATAAACAGCAAAGTGAGAAGACAGCTTGATATGGCCATTTTATCCAGGGAGACATTTTGGCGAGCCCTATGGACACAGCTGCCATGATGCCACCAGTGTGACTGTCCCTTCAAAATGTGTGTGAGCCCCAGCTTTTCCCTCTCTCCCTAACCTCCAGTCCAAAGGACTTGCACTTTCGACTTTACTCCTTTCTGCATTGTTTAATTTTCTTTAGAAATATGTTATTTGTGATGAGAAAAAGAAAAAACTGTTAGATAGGTTTAGCCTTAAAGGGGAGCAAGAATCACCTTTCTAAAAGAAATTTTACGTTAAATATAATATTTGCATATGTGAAGCCTAAGAGAAAAGTTAACAGTTTAGTTGAGTATTTCCTCTGTAGTCTGGAGCTAAAAATAAGGAATCTTAATAAAACTCAAATCTTTTCCTTCTTCCACCTAATGTCTGTCTAGATTGAATTCATTCATTCATTCCATAGACACTCACTCAGCCAGGCATGGTGCTAGGCCTTGGGACCTCGCTGTGAACCAGAAACTGTCCCTACCCCCATGGTGCAGGCATTCTCCTTGGGAGCTGGAGGAGGAACAGGTAAAAAATAATGATATATTCAGGTTAACGATATATTGTCAGGTTTCAGGATTGAGGAAAAGGCGTGGAGAATGGCAGGGGCTGCTGTTTTAGTGGCCAGGAGGCTCTCCGCCGAGGGTGACCTTGAGGAGAAACATGCAGGAGATGAGGGGACAGTGAAGAGGATTTCTAAGAACACTCCAGGCACACAGAACAGCGACAGCCAAGGCCCTGAAGTGGGTGGGGGCCTGGTGTGTGTGAGGAACCTCAGGGTTGCCAGCGTGGCTGGAGCAGAGACATGAAGCAAGAGGGCCATGGGAGATGAGGGCAGGGAGGTCCCAGAGTGGGGAGATCAGATGGGGCTCTGTGTATCACGTAAAGGACTTTTCACTCTGTTCCAAGAGCTGGGAAGTTTGACATAATTAGCAAAAAAGCCCAGAAAACCAGAGATATCTGTTTTTCATATTTTTTCATGGTAAAGATGATCATTTCAATAAAAACATGATTCCTGTCTGTGTGTACTTTGTAGGCCAAATGGTGCCCAATCCCTAGCTCCCTCACCTGCTCACTTCCCTATCCCTAAAACCTGTACCTCAACTCTCGTTTGTGAGTGATGGGTGTCAGGAACAGGGAAACCTCCCAGCTGGGGGTTCTGAGTGAAGAGGTAACAAAGCAGCTCTGTTATTTTCTTTCTTTCATGTCTCCAAGGGAACTGTGACTCACCTTTAGCTGTCCCCTGGGAATGTGGCCCTCAGAGTGTTCTTTTTGTTACTGACTGGTGATTTTGTTATGTACACCTGGAGCAATGGAACATACCATACCAGCTTGACAGATTGCTTTGTGCAAAGATCGATGAGGTATGTGAACCCAGATCCATGCTCGGGGTCCTGATTTTGGGTGCCATGGCCAGTTACTAGTAGGTTGTTTGTGTGTGACCAGCCCCTATCTGAGCCTCTCTCAGACCATGAAACTCCAAACAGGCTTCCCTGGGCAGATCCATTCTGTCCATGCTCTGTGGTTTGCTGCTTGAGAGGGAAAGAGCACACCCTGTGTGGCTTCCTCTCAGATGAAGAAGAACATTGAAGCCTGTGCTGGGCTTCTCTGGACCCCTGATGTATATGTATGTATGTTAAAGAGAGACTGGTCTCGCTCTGTTGGCCAGGCTAGTCTTGAACTCCCAAGCTCCCAAAGCATCCTCCACCCCTCGGCCTCCCAAAATGCTGGGATTATAGGCGTGAGCCACCATGCCCAATGTATATATTTTTCCAGCTCCCTTCTTTTCCGTATCATTTGCTATTACTAACGCTTAGCTATTAGTACAAACTGATCTTGAGTTGTGTAAATCTTTCTCGTGATTCACTGTGATGGGATGATTGTGTCCCTTCAAAATTCCTCTGTTGGAGTCCTAACCCATGGTACCTCAGAAAGTGACTGTATTTGAAGATAGGTCTTTAAAGAGGTAATTGTAAATTAATTAATGAGGTCATTAGGGTGGACTCTAATCTGATATGACTGGTATCCCTATAAGAAGAGGAAATTAGCACACAGACACACACAGTCAGAGGGAGAAGACAGCCAGCCATCTACAAGCCAAGGAGACAGACCTCAGAAGAAACCAACCTGCCTGCACCTTGATCTTGAACTTCTACTCTGCCAGAACTGTGAGAAAATAAATCTCTTTGCTTAAGCCAGTACCCAGAGTGTGGTACTTGTTAAGGCAGCCCTAGAAAACCAATACACTCACTGAATGAGGCAGGTAGCTGTTTCTTTTTTCTTCTTGAGACAGGGTCTGGCTCCCTTGTTCCAAGGCTGGAGGGCGGTGGTGGCGATCACAGCTCACTGGGCCCCTCGACCTTCCAGGCTCAAGTCATCCTCCCACCTCAGCTTCTCAAGTGGCTGGGACTACAGGCATGCACCACCACACCTGGCTAATTTGTTGTTGTTGTTGTTGTTGTTGTTGTAGAGATGGTGTTTGCCATGTTGCCCAGGCTGGTCTCAAGCCCCTGAGCTCAAGCAATCTGCCCTCCTCAGCCTCCCAAAGTACTGGGATTACAGGGGTAAGCCACCACACCTGGCCCAATTTTCAATAAAAAATGACAATGCACGCTAAATGCAAGAAACACAGTTGAAGGGACAGAGCAAGAATAGAAACAGACTCAGACATGCAAAGGATGTTGGAATGATCAGACTGGGAATTTAAAACAACTATGATTAATATGCTAAGAACTCTAATGGAAAAGGTAGAGAACCTGCAAGAACCAATAGGTAATGTCAGCAGAGAGATAGACATTCTAAGAAAGAATGAAAAAGGAATGCTACAGATCTGATATGGTTTGGATATTTGTCCCCTCCAAATCTCATGTTGAAATGTGATCCCAGTTGTTGGAGGTGGGGCCTGGTGGGAGGTGTGTGGGATCATGGGGTGGATCCCCCAAGAATGGCTTAGCTGATGAGAAAGTTCACGAGAGATCTCATTGTTTAAATGTGCATGGCACCTCCCTCCTTGCTCTCTTTGCTCCCACTCTCACCGTGTGACATTCCTGCTCCATCTTCACCCTCCCATGAGTAAAAGCTTCCAGAGGCCCTCACTAGAAGCTGAGCTTAATGCCAGCATCACACTTCCTGTAAAGGCTGCAGAACCCTGAGCCAATTAAATCTCTTTTCTTTATGAATTACTCAGCCTCGGGTATTGTTTATAGTAACTCAAAAACAGCCTAATACAAGATCAAAACCACTGTTAACGGAAATGAAGAATGCCTTTCATGAGCGCAAGGTGGTAATGACAGGAGGCAGCCAAATGCCTAGGCAGATAGGGGAAGGCCCCAGTGAAACCCCACCTCCAAGCCAAAGACAGTATTTTTTATTTTATTTTACTCATTTTAGTTTTTTTTGAGATGGAATCTCACTCTGTTGCCCAGGCTGGAGTGCAATGATGCGATTTTGGCTTGCTGCAACCTCCGTCTCCCAGGTTCAAGCAATTCTCCTGCCTCAGCCTCCCAAAGTACTGGGATTACAGGGTAAGCCACCACACCTGGCTAATTTGTTGTTGTTGTTGTAGAGATGGTGTTTGCCATGTTGCCCAGGCTGGTCTCAAGCCCCTGAGCTCAAGCAATCTGCCCTGCCTCGGCCTCCCAAAGTGCTGGGATTACAGGCGTCAGCCACCACACCCAACCCACAGCTTGATTTTATACATTTTAGGGAGGCATGAGACATGAGTCCACATATGTAAGATGAACATTGGTTTGGTCCGGAAAGGTGGGACAACTCAAAGAGGGTAGTGGCTACCAGGTCATAGGTAGATGAGAGACAAATGGTCACATTCTTTGAGTCTCTGATGAGCCTTTCCAAAGAAGGCAATCAGATATGCATTCATCTCAGTGAGCAGAGGGATGACTGAATAGAATGGGAGGCATTTTGGCCCTAAGTAGTTCCCAGCTTGACTTTTCCCTTCAGCTTAGTGATTTGGGGGCCCCAAGATTTATTTTCCTATAACACCCCTGAGAGAGACTTTCTCTGGGAGGAATAGACAGATAGAGAATTGGAAGGGAAGTAACTGTCTCACCATGTGATTCAGGCTGGGCTATGTGAAGGCGGGGCAGCCGGAAGACCCAGGTGGGAAAACAGGGATTTTCAGCTCAAGGTGGACTGAGCAGTCCAAGAGGCCAGCCAGGGTGGGGAGGAGATGGGCACTTTCGCCATCAACAGAAGAAAAATGTTTCCCAATAGGACAAGCGTAGCCTTACTAAGACCCCTGACTGGACTGAACCTGAAATGTGTGTGTGTATGTGTGTGTGTGTGTGTGTGTGTGTGTATGTGTGTGTGTGTGTGTGTGTGTGTGTGTATGTGTGTGGGATAGGGGTGTTTAATGATCAGACAAGATTATTTTCAAGTTAGGTAACCTTGGGCAAGTCAACTTCTAGGTCTCATTTTCCTCTTCTATAAAATGGGGTTTAATATGTATCACCTTTGTAAGGTTGCTTTCTGGTTAAATGGCATAATCCTATGACAACTGCATAGTACACAGTGCCTGGAACCTAGGGGCCATCTATGAAGGGGACATTTGCAACTTTTGAGTGACAGCCTAGGTAATGTAAAGATTGAAGGGTCCCAGGCATTGACCCATGGGGTCTGTGTCCTGGTTCCATCACTACTGGCTGTGCATCTCAGGTAAGTGACTTCCTGTCTTTGAGTCTGAATGTTCTATCTGTATGGTGGTCAGGTGCTGACCCCTCCCTCTGTCTGGGTTCTATTTCAGGTGCGGACAGGCCTCCTGATGAACCTGATGGGTGTCCTGTTGCTCAGTTTGGCTATGAATACCTGGGCACAGACCATCTTCCAGCTGGGCACCTTCCCGACTGGGCTGATATGCACCGCCATGTCACAAAGTGTTGCTAAGCTGCCCACCTTGGCCAAGGACACATTTGGACACTCTGAGTCCCCCCAAATTTCCCCTTGAGGCTGAACTGTCTCAAAGGGCTGTCACCATCACCTGCTGCTAGGACTCTACAAAACAATCAAATATTTCTTTTCTGTAATCCAATATGCAGCAAGCAAGGTTGACCTCCAGTGGTCTACTTGGGTCCATGAGCCGTTATCTAGGACACTTTCTCTCTCTCTCTTGCAGTTCAAGGCCCAGATATCTCTCAGATCTGCTGCCTCAGAAATAAGCTACTTTATCAGTAAGCTGTTTTATCGTTAGGATGCAAGAGAGCCCAGTTTCATCAACACTGAGCAAATCTGGCACAGTGTTTGTCTTGTACTGTTGGGATGGGGGGGCTATTCATTCCCATGGGCACAGCTAACATTATCCCCCAGTGACTACTTTTGATTACACTGGAAAGATTACCTTGTCTTTAAAGATCACTTTCCTGGGATACAGTGTTCAGTCCAGTTGTTCCAAGCTGTTCACAACCAGTGTGTGTTTTTGCTTAGTTGGTGCCCATTCTGCACCAGTGCTGGCCACTCCCTCCCCGCCGGCCAACCTGACAGATTCTTTAATCCTTGGAGACAGGGAAAGGGACAGATGGCTTTCCGAGGACATGAGACTGTGCAAAGCTCTTTGCTGTTTCTCCGGGCTCCTGAGCACACCAGGGGAAGTTCTAAAAACCCCAGCTGACATCTCGACCCAAGAGATATAGGATTCTCCTGTTTCATCTGGGTCAGTTTGGCCATAATTCAGGGATCAGGACAGGCCTGGGTCCTGCCCTCACATGGGGTGACCTATGACCCCTCCAGCCAGGACCTTCCTACGTGTGGCTCCCAGGGGCCTCTGTGGCTGCAGGGCGGTCAGCTGCTTCTTGTCCCAGCAGGTGGCCTTGACCTCCCCACACCCCACCTTAAAATCATGTTTAATTATCAAAGGCCCCATTTGTCAGGGGTGAGAGAAAAGTCAAAAGATAAATTGGGGCCTTGTAAAAGGCCAGGGTAAAATGCCTCAGGCAAGCAAAATGATTGTCGCCTTCTACATATGGGTGAGCCCGAGGATGGAAGTGGTGTCCGCCCTCAAGGGTTTAATCCCTCTTTGTTCCAAGCAGAAGCATTCTGGCATCCCAGTGAAGAGTACAAGCCCTCAGGGAGTGTCTGCTGAATGGAATGGCCCAGTGTTAGGCCAGTATCAGAAAAGACACCAGCCCAGGGGCCCTGAATCATCACACTTCCCTTCCTAAGCCTCTGAGGATGGAGATTTCCCTAGGAGCCTTTGGTCAGCTGGGAAGGCAGCCCCCGGCAGCAGTCATTCTTGATACAGCGTGAGTGACTCATGGGAGTTTCCCTGAGAGCAGTGGGAGAGGCCCTCTGAGTTGGAGGTTGAGCTCAACCTCCTTTCCAAGCAGAGCACTCTGTTGAACCACAGTTACAACACACTGGGGTTGTGATCCCAGGACTTTGGATGGCTGAGCGGAACGGGATCTCATGAGCCTAGGAGTTCCAGACCGGCCTGGGCAACATCGTGAAACCCAGTCACTTTTTTTTTTTTTTTTTGAGGCGGAGTTCCGCTCTTGTTGCCCTGGCTGGAGTGCAGTTGCGGGGTCTCAGCTCCACATGGCCTCCGCCTCCTGGGTTTGGGTGGTCCTCCTGCCTCAGCCTCAGCCTCCTGAGTGGCTGGGATTGCAGGCGTGAGCCACCATGCCCAGCTGATTTTTTTTTTTTTTTTGATAGAGACGGTGTTTCTCCCTGTTGTTCAGGCTGGTCTCAAACTCCTGTACTCTGGTTATCCACCTGCCTCAGCCTCTGGAGTTGCTGGGATTGCAGGCATGAGCCAGCATACATGGCCCAATTTATTTTATTTATTTATTTTTTTGTTTTGAGATGGAGTCTCCTCCGTCGCCCAGGCTGGAGTGCAGTGGCACAATCTCGGCTCACTGCAAACTCTGCCTCCCGGGTTCATGCCATTCTCCTGCCTCAGCCTCTCTGAGTAGCTGGGATTGCAGGCGTGAGCCACCATGCCCAGCTGATTTTTTTTTTTTTGATAGAGACGGTGTTTCTCCCTGTTGTTCAATCTGGTCTCAAACTCCTGTACTCAGGTCATCCACCTGCCTCAGCCTCAGCCTCTGAGTTGGAGGTTGAGCTCAACCTCCTTTCCAAGCAGAGCACTCTGTTGAACCACAGTTACAACACACTGGGGTTGTGATCCCAGGACTTTGGATGGCTGAGCGCAGGGGATCTCATGAGCCTAGGAGTTCCAGACCAAACCTGGGCAACATGGTGAAAGCTGGTCTCTTTTTTTTTTTTTTTCCTTTTGAGACGGAGTTTTGCTCTTGTTGCCCAGGCTGGAGTGCAGTGGCATGGTCTCAGCTCGCCACAGCCTCCACCTCCTGGGTTTGTGTGGTTTTCCTGCCTCAGCTTCCCGAGTGGCTGAGATTGCAGGCATGAGTCACCATGCCTGACTAATTTTGTATTTGTTTTGTTTTTTGTTGTTGTTGTTTTGTTTTGTTTTGTTTTGTTTTGTTTTGTTTTGTTTTGTTGCCCAGGCTGGAGTGCAGTGGCATGGTCTCAGCTCGCCACAGCCTCCACCTCCTGGGTTTGTGTGGTTTTCCTGCCTCAGCTTCCCGAGTGGCTGAGATTGCAGGCATGAGTCACCATGCCCGGCTCATTTTGTAATGTTTTCTGTTTTTCTTTTTTGTGTGTGCAGACGGGGTTTTTCCATGTTTGTCTGGCTGGTCTCAAACTCCTGACCTCAGGTAATCTGCCCGTCTTGGCCTCCCGGGGTGCTGGGATTGCAGGCATGAGCCACCATGCTAGGCCTAATTTATTAATCAAAGAGGAATAGATTGGCCTGGCGTGGTGGCTGACGCTTGTGATCACAGGACTTTGGATGGCCTAGCTTAATGGATTGCTTCTGAGCTTAGGAATTCCAGACTGGCCTGGGGAAAATGGTGAAACCCTCACACCTTTTTTTTTTTTTGTTGAGGCGGAGTTTTGCTTTTGTTGCCAGGCTGGAGTGCAGTGGCATGGTCTGGGCTCCCCCAGTCTCGGCCTCCGGGTTTGGGTGGTTCTCCTGCCTCAGCCTCCCGAATGGCTGGGATTGCAGGCATGAGCCACCATGCCCGACTAATTTTGTATTTGTTTTGTTTTGTTTTTGGTACAGATGGGGTTTCTCCCTGTTGGTTAGGCTGGTCTCAAACTCTGGACCTCAGGTGATCCACCTGCCTCGGCCTCCCAGAGTCTATTGACTTTTATTAAATAGGCAGAAGGATTACTAGGGATTTGACATTTAGAGGCTCGGGGCAAAGGGCGGTGAAACCCCGCCACTGTTTTTGTTTTTTTTTTTTTTTTTTGTGCAGACGGGGTTTTTCCATGTTTGTCTGGCTGGTCTCAAACTCCTGACCTCAGGTTATCCACCTGCCTCAGCCTACCAAGTGGCTGAGATTGGAGGCTTGAGCCACAAAGCCTGGCTAATTTTGTAATTTTTTTTTCAGGCAGGGGGCAGTATATATGGGGTTACTCCCTGTTGGTCAGGCTGGTCTCAAACTCCCGACCTCAGTTGAACCGCCCGCCTCGGTCTCCAGGGGTGCTGGGATTGCAGGCATAAGCCAGCACGCAAGGCCCAATTTATTAATCAGAAAGGAATAGATCGGCCTGGTGTGGTGGCTCACGCCTTTGATCCCAGGACTTCGGATGGCCAAGAGTAGCGGATCGCTTGTGTCTAAGAGTTCTAGATGGCCTGGGCAACATGGTGAAACCCGGTCTCTCTCTTTTTTTTTTTTGTTGAGGCGGAGTTTTGCTTTTGTTGCCAGGCTGGAGTGCAGTGGCATGGTCTGGGCTCCCCCAGTCTCGGCCTCCGGGTTTGGGTGGTTCTCCTGCCTCAGGCTCCTGAGTGGCTGGTATTGCAGGCATGAGCCACCATGCCCGGCTCATTTTGTATTTTTTTTTTTTTTTGGGGGGGTACAGACGGGGTTTCTTCCTGCTGGTTAGACCACTATCAAACTCCCGACCTCAGGTTATCCACCCATCTCGGCCTCCCCGGGTGCTCAGACTGCAAGCTGGGATTGCAGGGGTGAGCCACGGCGACCAACCCACTTTATTAATCAGAAAGGAATAGATCGGCCTGGCGTGGTAGCTCATGCTTGTGATCCCAGGACTTTGGAAGGCTGAGCGCAGGGGATCTCATGAGCCTAGGAGTTCCAGACCAGCCTGGGAAACATGGTGAAACCTGGTCTCTTTTTTTTTTTTGAAACAGAGTTTCGCTCGTGTTGCCCAGGTTGGAGTGCAGTGGCATGGTCTTGACTCGCCACAGCCTCCACCTCCCGGGTTTGGGTGGTTCTCCTGCCTCAGCCTCCTGAGTGGCTCGATTGCAGGCATGAGCCACCATGCTCAGCTAATTTTTTTTTTCAGGCAGGGGGCAGTATATATGGGGTTACTCCCTGTTGGTCAGGCTGGTCTCAAACTCCCGACCTCAGGTTATCCACCCATCTCGCCTCCCCGGTGCTCAGACTGCAAGCTGGGATTGCAGGCATAAGCCAGCACGCAAGGCCCAATTTATTAATCAGAAAGGAATAGATCGGCCTGGTGTGGTGGCTCACGCCTTTGATCCCAGGACTTCGGATGGCCAAGAGTAGCGGATCGCTTGTGTCTAAGAGTTCTAGATGGCCTGGGCAACATGGTGAAACCCGGTCTCTCTCTTTTTTTTTTTTGTTGAGGCGGAGTTTTGCTTTTGTTGCCAGGCTGGAGTGCAGTGGCATGGTCTGGAGCTCGCCACAGGCTCCGCCTCCTAGGTTGGGTGGTTCTCCTGCCTCAGGCTCCTGAGTGGCTGGTATTGCAGGCATGAGCCACCATGCCCGGCTCATTTTGTATTTTTTTTTTTTTTTGGGGGGGTACAGACGGGGTTTCTTCCTGCTGGTTAGACCACTATCAAACTCCCGACCTCAGGTTATCCACCCATCTCGGCCTCCCCGGGTGCTCAGACTGCAAGCTGGGATTGCAGGGGTGAGCCACGGCGACCAACCCACTTTATTAATCAGAAAGGAATAGATCGGCCTGGCGTGGTAGCTCATGCTTGTGATCCCAGGACTTTGGATGGCCGAGCATGGAGGGTCGCTTGAGCCTAGCAGTTCCAGACCAAACCTGGGCAACATGGTGAAACCTGGTCTCTTTTTTTTTTTTTTTGAGGCGGAATTCCCCTCTTGTTGCCCAGGCTGGAGTGCAGTGGCTGGTCTCGGCTCCCCACAGCCTCCGCCTCCCAGGTTTGGGTGGTTCTCCTGCCTCAGCCTCCTGAGTGGCTCGATTGCAGGCATGAGCCACCATGCTCAGCTAATTTTTTTTTTTTTTTTTTTGATACACACGGGGCTGTTGTTGAGGTTGGTCTCAAACTCCCGTCCTCAGGTTATCCACCTGCCTCGGCCTCTGGAGGTGCTGGAATTGCAGGCATGAGCCAGCTGCATGGCCCAATTTATTTTATTTATTTATTTTTTTGTTTTGAGATGGAGTCTCACTCTGTCACCCAGGCTGGAGTGCAGTTCCACTGTCTTGGCTCACTGCAACCTCTGCCTCCCAGGTTCAAGCAATTCTCCTGCCTCAGCCTCCTGGGTAGCTGGGATTACAGGCGTCCACCGCCACACCTGGCTAATTTTTTTTTTTTTGATACACACGGGGCTTCTCCCTGTTGCTGAGGTTGGTCTCAAACTCCTGACCTCAGGTTATCCACCTGCCTCGCCTCTGGAGGTGCTGGAATTGCAGGCATGAGCCAGCGTGCATGGCCCAATTTATTTTATTTATTTATTTTCTTGTTTTGAGATGGAGTCTCACTCTGTCACCCAGGCTGGAGTGCAGTTCCACTGTCTTGGCTCACTGCAACCTCTGCCTCCCAGGTTCAAGCAGTTCTCCTGCCTCAGCCTCCTGAGTGGCTCGATTGCAGGCATGAGCCACCATGCTCAGCTAATTTTTTTTTTTTTTTTTTTGATACACACGGGGCTTCTCCCTGTTGTTGAGGTTGGTCTCAAACTCCCGAAGTCAGGTTATCCACCTGCCTCGGCCTCTGGAGGTGCTGGAATTGCAGGCACGAGCCAGCGTGCATGGCCCAATTTATTTTATTTATTTATTTTCTTGTTTTGAGATGGAGTCTCACTCTGTCACCCAGGCTGGAGTGCAGTTCCACTGTCTTGGCTCACTGCAACCTCTGCCTCCCAGGTTCAAGCAATTCTCCTGCCTCAGCCTCCTGGGTAGCTGGGATTACAGGCGTCCACCGCCACACCCGGCTAATTTTTTTGTATTTTTATTAGACACGTGTTTCCATCACGTTGGCCAGGCTGGTCTCCAACTCCTGACCTCAGGTGATCCACCCACCCTTGCTTCCCCAAAGTGCTTGGATTGCGGCTCATGGGTCCAGTGGCTTCCTCGACTTGATCCCAGGACTTTGGATGGCCGAGCGTGGAGGGTCGCTTGAGCCTAGCAGTTCCAGACCAAACCTGGGCAACATGGTGAAACCTGGTCTCTTTTTTTTTTTGAAACAGAGTTTCGCTCTTGTTGCCCAGGATGGAGTGCAGTGGCATGGTCTTGACTCGCCACAGCCTCCACCTCCCAGGTTGGGTGGTTCTCTTGCCTTAGCTTCCCGAGTGGCTGGGATTGCAAGTGAGAGCCACCATGCCCGGCTCATTTTGTAATTTTTTTGTTTTTGTTTTTATTTCATGCAGACGGGGTTTCTCCATGTTTGTGGGCCTAGTCTGCAACTCCCAACCTCAGGTAGTCTGCCCGACTCAGCCTCCCTGGGTGCTGGGATTGCAGGCATGAGCCATGATGCCAGGGCCTAATTTATTAATCAAAGAGGAATAGATTGGCCTAAAAAAAAAAAAAAAGAGAGACAGAGAGAGAAAGGCCGGTTTCACCATGTTGCCCAGGCCAGTCTGGAATGCCTAGGCTCCAGTGATCCACTGCACTCGGCTGTCCACGATCCTGAGACTACAAGTGTGAGCCACCACACCAGGCCGATCTATTCCTTTCTGATTAATAAATTGGGCCAGGCGTGGTGGCTCACACCTGCAATCCCAGCACCCCAGGAGGCCCAGGCAGGTGGATCACCAGATGTCGGGAGCTCCAGGCCAGCCGGAACAACATGGAGAAACCCCGTCTCTACCCCCCCCAAAAAAAAAAAAAAAAAAATTAGCCAGGCATTACAGCTCACACCTGCAATCCCAGCCACTGGGGAGGCTTAGGGAGGAGAACCATCCAAACTAGGGAGCCAGAAACCATGGGGGGGCGAGACTAGGCCACCGCATTCAGCCAGGGCAACAAGAGCGAAATTCCGCCCTGAAATAAAAAACAGAGAGACAGAGAGAGACCGGTTTCACCATATTGCCCAGGGCAGTCTGGAACTCCCAGGTTCCAGTGATCCCCCGTGCTCGGCCGTCGAAGGTCCTAGGACTACAAGTGTGAGCCCCCACGCCAGGCCGATCTATTCTTTTCTGATTAATCAATTTGGCCTGGCACGGTGGCTCAAGCCTGCAATCCTAGTGGCGGGGAGGCCTGGTCGGGAGGATCACCCAAGGTCGGGAGTTCCAGGCCTGCCGGACCAACATGGAGAAACCCGACTCTACACACACACACACACACAAATTAGCCGGGCATTATGGCTCACGTCTGCAATCCCAGGCACTCGGGAGGCTGAGGCAGGAGAACCACCCAAACACGGGAGGCAAAGGCTACGGCGGGCCGAGACCGAGCCACTGCATTCCAGCCTGGGCAACAACAGCGAAATTCCACCCTAGGAAAAATAAAAAGAGAGAGAGAGAGACTGGTTTCACCATGTTGCCCAGGCCAGTCTGGAACTCCCAGGTTACAGTGATCCACCGCGCTTGGCTGTCCAAAGTCTTGGAATCACAAGCGTGAGCCACCACACCAGGCCGATCTATTACTTTCTGATTAATAAAGTGAGTTGGGCACAGTGGCTGACGCCTGCAACCCCAACCCTCAGGTAGTCCGTCCTCACCCAGCCTCCCCTGCTGGGATTGCAGGCATGAGCCATGATGCCGGGCCTAATTTATTAATCAAAGAGGAAATAGTTTGGCCTAAAAAAAAAAAAAAAGAGAGACAGAGAGAGAAAGGCCGGTTTCACCATGTTGCCCAGGCCAGTCTGGAATGCCTAGGCTCCAGTGATCCACTGCACTCGGCTGTCCACGATCCTGAGACTACAAGTGTGAGCCACCACACCAGGCCGATCTATTCCTTTCTGATTAATAAATTGGGCCAGGCGCGGTGGCTCAACCTGCAATCCCAGCACCCCAGGAGGCCCAGGCAGGTGGATCACCAGATGTCGGGAGCTCCAGGCCAGCCGGAACAACATGGAGAAACCCCGTCTCTACCCCCCCAAAAAAAAAAAAAATTAGCCAGGCATTACAGCTCACACCTGCAATCCGAGCCACTGGGGAGGCTTAGGGAGGAGAACCATCCAAACTAGGGAGCCAGAAACCATGAAGCAGACCAGGCCACCGTGATTCAGCAAGAGCAAAAAAATTCCTACTCTGGAAATAAAAAAACAGAGAGACAGAGAGAGACCGGTTTCACCATATTGCCCAGGGCAGTCTGGAACTCCCAGGTTCCAGTGATCCCCCGTGCTCGGCCGTCGAAGGTCCTAGGACTACAAGTGTGAGCCCCCACGCCAGGCCGATCTATTCTTTTCTGATTAATCAATTTGGCCTGGCACGGTGGCTCAAGCCTGCAATCCTAGTGGTCCGGGAGGCCTGGTTTGGGAGAACACCCGAGGTTGGGAGTTCCAGGCCTGCCAGACCAACATGGAGAAACCCCGTCTCTACACACACACACACACAAATTAGCCAGGCATTATGGCTCACATCTGCAATCCCAGGCACTCGGGAGGCTGAGGCAGGAGAACCACCCAAACCCGGGAGGCAGAGGCCACGGCGGGCCGAGACCGAGCCACTGCATTCCAGCCTGGGCAACAACAGCGAAATTCCACCCTAGGAAAAATAAAAGAGAGAGAGAGACCGGTTTCACCATGTTGCCCGGGCCAGTCTGGAACTCCCAGGTTACAGTGATCCACTGCGCTTGGCTGTCCAAAGTCTTGGAATCACAAGCGTGAGCCACCACACCAGGCCAATCTATTACTTTCTGATTAATAAAGTGAGTTGGGCACAGTGGCTGACGCCTGCAACCCCAGCACTCCAGAGGCCTAGGCAGGCAGATCACCAGAGGTCGGGAGCTCCAGGCCAACCGGACCAACATGCAGAAACCTCACGCCCCCTGGAAAAACAAATTAGCTGGGCATTATCCTCATACCTGCAATCGCAGCCACTCAGGAGGCTGAGGCAGGAGAACCACCCAAACCCGGGAGGTGGAGGCCACAGTGGACAGAGACCATGCCACTGCATTCCAGCCGGGGCAACAAGAGCAAAATTCTGCCCTAAAAAAAAAAAAAAGAGAAAGAGAGAGAGAGACCGGTTTCACCATGCTGCCCAGGCCAGTCTGGAACTCCTAGGCTCCAGTAATCCCCCACGCTAGGACATCCATGATCCTGAGACTATAAGCGTGAGCCACCACGCTGGGCTGATCTATTCCTTTCTGATTAATAAATTGGGCCGGGCTCGGTGGCTCACACCTGCAATCCCAGCACCCCAGGAGGCCCAGGCGGGTGAATCACCAGATGTCGGGAGCTCCAGGCCAGCCGGAGCAACATGGAGAAACCCCGTCTCTACACACACACACACACACACAAATTAGCCAGGCATTATGGCTCACATCTGCAATCCCAGGCACTCGGGAGGCTGAGGCAGGAGAACCACCCAAACCCGGGAGGTGGAGGCCACAGCGGGCCGAGACCGAGCCACTGCATTCCAGCCTGAGCAACAACAGCGAAATTCCACCCTAGGAAAAATAAAAGAGAGAGAGAGAGACCAGTTTCACCATGTTGCCCAGGGCCAGTCTGGAACTCCCAGGTTACAGTGATCCACTGTGCTTGGCTGTCCAAAGTCTTGGAATCACAAGCGTGAGCCACCACACCAGGCCAATCTATTACTTTCTGATTAATAAAGTGAGTTGGGCACAGTGGCTGACGCCTGCAACCCCAGCACTCCAGAGGCCTAGGCAGGCAGATCACCAGAGGTCGGGAGCTCCAGGCCAACCGGACCAACATGCAGAAACCTCACGCCCCCTGGAAAAACAAATTAGCTGGGCATTATCCTCATACCTGCAATCGCAGCCACTCAGGAGGCTGAGGCAGGAGAACCACCCAAACCCGGGAGGTGGAGGCCACAGTGGACAGAGACCATGCCACTGCATTCCAGCCGGGGCAACAAGAGCAAAATTCTGCCCTAAAAAAAAAAAAAGAGAAAGAGAGAGAGAGACCGGTTTCACCATGCTGCCCAGGCCAGTCTGGAACTCCTAGGCTCCAGTAATCCCCCACGCCTAGGACATCCATGATCCTGAGACTACAAGTGTGAGCCACCACGCCAGGCTGATCTATTCCATTCTGATTAATAAATTCGGCCGGGCGCGGTGGGTCACACCTGCAATCCCAGCACCCCAGGAGGCCCAGGCAGGCAGATCACCAGAGGTCAGGAGCTCCAGGCCAGCCGGACCAACATTGAGAAACCCCGTCTCTACTCAAAAAAAAAAAAAAAATTAGCTGGGCATTATGGCTCACAACTGCAATCCCAGCCACTGGGAGGCTGAGGCAGGAGAACCACCCAAACCCGGGAGGCGGAGGCCACGGTGGGCCGAGACCACGCCACTGCATTCCAGCCTTGTGCAACAAGAGCGAAATTCTGCCCTAAAAAAAAAAAAAAACAAAAGAGAGAGAGAGATACCAGTTTCACCATGTTGCCCAGGCCAGTCTGGAACTCCCAGGCTCCAGTGATCCACCACGCTCGGCTGTCCAAGGTCCTGAGACTACAAGCTTAACCCACCACACCAGGCTGATCTATTCCTTTCTGATTATAAAGTGGGCCAGGCGCGGTGGCTCACGCCTGCAATCCCAGCACCCCGGGAGTCCTAGGCTGGCGGATCATCCGAGGTCGGGAGCTCCAGGCCAGCTGGACCAACATTGAGAAACCCCGTCTCTACCCAAAAGCAAAAACAAACAAACAAAAATTAGCCGGGAATTAGATCTCACAACTGCAATCCCAGCCACTCGGGAGGCTGAGGCAGGAGAACCACCCAAATGCGGGAGGCCAAGGACACGGAGGACCGAGACTGTGCCACTGCATTGCAGCCTGGGCAACAAGAGCGAAATTACGTCCTAAAAAAAAAAAAAGAGGGAGAGAGAGACCAGTTTCACCATGTTGCCCAGGCCAGTCTGGAACTCCTAGGCTCCAGGGATCCACCACACTCGGCTGTCCAAAGTCTTGGGATCACAAGTGTGAGCTACCACGCCAGGCAGATCTATTCCTTTCTGATTAATAAAGTCAGCTGGGTGCGGTGGCTCTCGCCTGCAATCCCAGCACCCCGGGAGGCCTAGGCGGCCGGATCAGCCGATATCGGGAGCTCCAGGCCAGCCGGACCAACATGGAGAAACGCAGTCTCTACCCAAAAAAAAAAAAAAAAATTACCCGGGCATTATCCTCACACCTGCAGTCGCAGCCACTCGGGAGGCTGAGGGAGAAGAACCACCCAAACCCGGGAGGCGGAGGCCACGGCGGGCCGAGACCATGCCACTGCACTCCAGCCTGAGCAACAAGCGCGAAATTCCGCCCTAAAAAAAAAAAGACAGAGAGAGACAGTTTTCACCATGTTTCCCAGGCCAGTCTGGAACTCCTAGGCTCCAGGGATCCACCACACTCGGCTGTCCAAAGTCTTGGGATCACAAGTGTGAGCCACCACGCCAGGCAGATCTATTCCTTTCTGATTAATAAATTGGGCCGGGCACGGTGGCTCACGCCTGCAGTCCCAGCACGCCAGAAGGCCCAGGCGGGCGGATCACCCCAGGTCGGGAGCTCCAGGCCAGCCTGAACAACATGGAGAAACCCCCTCTCTACACACACAAAAAAAACAAACAAACAAAAAAAAAAAAAAAAAACATTAGCCGGGCATTATGGCTCACGCCTGCAATCCCAGCCACTTGGGAGGACGAGGCAGGAGAACCACCCAAACCAGGGGCGGGAGGCCAGGGCAGGCAGAGACCGTGTCGCTGCATTCCAACCTGGGCAACAAGAGCGAAATTCCGCCCTAAAAAAAAAAAAAAGAGAGAGAGAGATGGTTTCATCATGTTGCCCAGGCCAACCTGGAACTCCTACGCTCCAGTGACACACCGGGCTCGGCTGTACCACGTCCAGAGGCTACAAGAGTGAGCCACCGCGCCAGGCTGATCTATTCCTTTCTAATAAATTGGGCCGGGCACGGAGGCTCACGCCTGCAATCCCAGCACCCCGGGAGGCCTAGTCTGGCGATCACCCGAGGTCAGGAGCTCCAGGCCAGCCAGACCAACATGGAGAAACACCGTCTCCACACACACAGACACAAAAAATAAAAATAAAAAAATAAAAAAAAATTAGCCAGGCATTATGGCTCACACCTGCAATCCCAGCCACCCGGGATGCTGAGTGAGGAGAACCACCCAAACACAGGCCGCAGAGGCCACGGCGGATCGAGACCGTGCCACTGCATTCCAGCCTGGGCAACAAGAGCGAAATCCCACCCTAAAAAAAAAAACAGAGAGAGAGAGAGAGAGAGAGACACTGGTTTCACCATGTTACCCAGGCCAGTCTGGACCTCCTAGACTCCAGTGATCCACCGCACTTGGCTGTCCAAAGTCTTGGGATCACAAGCGTGAGCCACCACGTCAGGCCGATCTATTCCTTTCTGATTAATAAATTGGGCAGGGCGTGGAGGCTCACGCCTGCGATTCCAGCACCCCCGAAGGCCTAGGAGGGCGGATCACCCAAGGTCGGGGTCTCCAGGCCAGACGGAACAACATGGAGAAACCCCATCTCTACTCAAAAAAAAAAAAAAAAAATTAGCCAAGCATTATGGCTCATACCTGCAATCCCAGCCACTACGGAGGCTGAGGCAGGAGAACCAGCCAAACCGGGGAGTGGGAGGCCACGGCCGGCCGAGACGACGCCGCTGTATTCCAGCCTGGTTAACAAGAGGGAAATTCGGCCCTAAAAAAATAAAAGAGAGAGAGAGAGACCGGTTTCACCATGTTGCCCAGGCCAGTCTGGAACTCCTAGGCTCATGAGATCCCCCCGCTCAGCCATCCAAAGTCCTGGGATCACAAGCGTGAGCCACCACGCCAGGCCCATCTATTCCTTTCTGATTAATAAATTGGGCCTTGCGTGCTGGCTCACGCCTGCAATCCCAGCACCCCCGGAGGCCGAGGTGGGCAGATAACCTGAGGTCGGGAGTTTGAGACCAGCCTGACCAACAGGGAGAAACCCATTTGTACCCCCCCACAAAGAAAAAGTACAAAAATTAGCTGGGCATTGTGGCTCACGCCTACAATCTCAGCCACTTGGAAGGCTGAGGCAGGAGAACCACCCAAAACCAGGAGGCAGAGGCCTCGGGGAGCCGAGACCTCACCACTGCACTCCAAGCTGGGCAACAAGAGAGAAACTCCGCCTCAAAAAAAAAAAAAAAGTGACCGGGTTTCACCATGTTGCCCAGGCCGGTCTGGAACTCCTAGGCTCATGAGATCCCCCCTGCTCAGCCATCCAAAGTCCTGGGATCACAAGCGTGAGCCACCACGCCAGGCCGATCTATTCCTTTCTCATTAATAAAGTGGGCTGGTCATGGTGGCTCACCCCTGCAATCCCAGCACTCCGGAAAGCCAAGGCGGGTGGATCAGCTGAGGCCGAGAGTTTGAGACCAGCCTAACCATCAGGGAGAAACCTCATCTGTACCAAAAACAAAACAAAACAAAACAAACAAACACAAAATTAGTCGGGAATGGTGACTCATGCCTGCAATCCCAGCCATTCGGGAGGCTGAGGCAGGAGAACCACCAAACCAGGAGGCGGAGGCCACGAGGAGCCGAGACCACATCACTGCCCTCCAGCCTGGGCAACAAGAGGGAAACTCCGCCTCAAAAAAAAAAAAAAAAAAAAGAGACTGGGTTTCACCATGTTGCCCAGGCCAATCTATTCCTTTCTGCTTAATAAATTGGGCCTTGCATGCTGGCTCACGCCTGCAATCCCAGCCATTCAGGAGGCTGAGGCAGGAGAATCACACAAACCCAGGAGGTGGAGGCCATGGCAGGACGAGACCTGACACTGCACTCCAGCCTGGGCAACAAGAGAGAAACTCCGCCTCAAAAAAAAAAAAAAAAAGTGACCGGGTTTCACCATGTTGCCCAGGCCGGTCTGGAACTCCTAGGCTCATGAGATCCCCCGCCTCAGCCATCCAAAGTCCTGGGATCACAAGCATGAGCCACCAGGCAAGTCTGATCTATTCCTTTCTGATTCATAAAGTGGGCCTTGCGTGCTGGCTCACGCCTGCAATCCCAGCACTCCTGGAGGCTGAGGCGGGCGGATCACCTGAGGTCGAGAGTTTGAGACTAGCCTAACCAACAGGGAGAAACCCCATCTGTACACAACACAAAACAAAACAAATATGAAACTAGTCAGGCATGGTGGCTCATGCCTGCAATCCCAGCCATTCAGGAGGCTGAGGCAGGAGAACCACACAAACCCAGGAGGCGGAGGCCATGGCAGGATGAGACCTTGACACTGCACTCCAGCCTGGGCAACAAGAGGGAACTCCGCCTCAAAAAAAAAAAAAGTGACCGGGTTTCACCATGTTGCCCAGGCCGGTCTGGAACTCCTAGGCTCATGAGATCCCCCCCGCTCAGCCATCCAAAGTCCTGGGATCACAAGCGTGAGCCACCACGCCAGGCCAATCTATTCCTTTCTGATTAATAAATCAGGCCTGGCATGTTGGCTCACGCCTGCAATCCCAGCACCCAGGGAGGCCAAGGTGGGCAGATTACCTGAGGTCGGGAGTTTGAGACCAGCTCGTGAAACATGGAGAAACCCTGTCTGCACACACACACAAAAAGAACAACAAACAAACAAAATTACAAAATTAGCTAGGTGCATGGTGGTGTACAGGCCTGTAATCCACAGCTACTCAGGAAGCTGAGGCAGGAGAACCACACAAACCCAGGAGGTGGAGGCCATGGCAGGACGAGACCTTGACACTGCACCTCCAGCCTGGGCAACAAGAGGGAAACTCTGCCTCAAACAAACAAACAAAAAAAAAAAAAAGGGACCAGGTTTCACCATGTTGCCCAGGCCGGGTCTGGATCTCCTAGGCTCAAGCGACCCTCCATGCTCCGCCATCCAAAGTCTTGGGATCAAAAATGGAGCCACCACACCAGGCCCATTACGCCTGTAATCCCAGCACTTTGGGAGGCTGAGGTGGGTGGATTACCTGAGGTCAGGAGTTGGAGACCAGCCTGGCCAACGTGATGAAACACCGTCTCTAATAAAAATACAAAAAAAATTAGCCAGGTGTGGTGGTGGACACCTGTAATCCAAGCTACCCAGGAGGCTGAGGCAGGAGAATTGCTTGAACCTGGGAGGCAGAGGTCGCAGTGAGCCAAGACAGTGCCACTGCACTCCAGCCTGGGTGACAGAGTGAGACTCCATCTCAAAACAAAAAAAAAAAAAAAAAAAAAAAAACAAAGCGAGACCGGGTTTCACCATGTTGCCTAGGCCGGTCTGGAACTCCTAGGCTAATGGGATCCCCCACGCTCACCCATCCAAAGTCCTGGGATCACAAGCGTGAGCCACCACGCCAGGCCGATCTATTCCTTTCTGATTAATAAAGTGGGCTGGGCGCGGTGGCTCAACCCTGCAATCCCAGCACTCCGGGAAGCCGAGGTGGGTGGATCAGCTGAGGTCAGGAGTTGGAGACCAGCCTGGCCTGCACAGGGAGAAACCCCACCTGTACCAAAAACAAAACAAAACAAAACAAAACAAAACAAAACAAATACAAAATTAGTCCGGCATGGTGGCTCATGCCGGCAATAACAGCAATTGAGGAGGCTGAGGCAGGAGAACCACCCAAATGAGGAGGTGGAGGCCACGGGGAGCCGAAACCACGTCACTGCCCTCCAGCCTGGGCAACAAGAGCAAAAATCCGCCTCAAAAAAAAAAAAAATACATAAAAAATAAAAAAAAAAAAAAGGGACCAGGTTTCACCATGTTGCCCAGGCCGGTCTGGAACTCCTAGGCTCAAGCAATCCGCTGTGCTAGGCCATCCAAAGTCCTGGGATCACAAGCGTGAGCCACCATGCCAGGCCGATCTATTCCTTTCTGATTAATAAAGTGGGCTGGTCGGGTGGCTCACCCCTGCAATCCCAGCACTCCGGGAAGCCGAGGTGGGTGGATCAGCTGAGGCTGAGAGTTTGAGACCAGCCTAACCAACATGGGGAAACCCCGTGTGTACCAAAAAAACAAAACAAAACAAAAAAAAAAAAAAATTACAAAATGAGCCGGGCATTGTGTCTCAGGCCTACAATCACAGCCACTCGGGAAGCTGAGGCAGGAGAACCACCCAAACCCGGGAGGTGGAGGCCGTGGCGAGCTGAGACCATGCCACTGCACTCCAGCCTGGGCAACTAGTGCAAAACTCCGTCACAGAAAAAAAAAAAACAAAGAGAGACCAGGTTTCACCATGTTGCCCAGGCCAGTCTGGAACTCCTAGGCTAATGGGATCCCCCACGCTCACCCATCCAAAGTCCTGGGATCAAAAGTCGAGCCACCACACCAGACCCATCACGCCTGTAATCCCAGCACTTTGGGAGGCTGAGGTGGGTGGATCACCTGAGGTCAGGAGTTGCAGACAAGCCTGGCGAACATGATGAAACACCGTCTCTAATAAAAATACAAAAAAATTAGCCAGGTGTGGCGGTGGACACCTGTAATCCCAGCTACCCAGGAGGCTGAGGCAGGAGAACTGCTTGAACCTGGGAGGCAGAGCTTGCAGAGCCAAGACAGTGCCACTGCACTCCAGCTCAGGAGCCAGAGTGAGACCCATCTCAAAACAAAAAATAAATAAATAAATAAATTAGCCATGCTGGCTCATGCCTGCAATCCCAGCACCTCCACCCAGAGGCTGAGGCAGGTGGATAACCAGAGGACAGGAGTTTGAGACGAGCCTGAACAACAGGGAGAAACCCCGTCACTATCAAAAAAAAAAAAAAAAATTACCTGGGCATAGTGGCTCACGCCTGCAATCACAGCCACTCAGGAGTCTGAGGCTGAGGCATGAGAACCACCCAAACCCGGGAGGCGGAGGCCGTGGGGTGCTGAGACCGCGAAACTGCACTCCAGCCAGGGCAACAAGAGCGGAACTCCGCCAAAAAAAAAAAAAAAAAAAAAAAAAAAAATAGTGACTGGAAAGCTCACCATAGCCCAGGCTGGTCTGGAACTCCTAGGCTCATAAGATCCTCCCCCGCTCAGCCATCCAAAGTCCCTGACTGCCGAGTCAACCACCGCCTGAAGCCCACCCGCCCCTTCTTATCTACCGTTGGTGGTCGCCACGCTTCTGTAATCCCAAAGCACTCCGAAAGTGGGCCGGTACGGGGATCACCTGAGGTCCATGTGCTCTTTGTGACCAGCTCAACCAACAGGGAGAATCCCCTGGCCGCTCAAAAAACAAAAAATAAAAAACAAATACAAAAATTACTGTGGGCATTGTAAGGTCACGCCGCAATCCAAGCTATTCAGGAGGCTGAGGCAGGAGAACCACCTAAACCCGGAGGCGGAGGCCACGGAAAGCATCTCTCACGCTACTGCCCTCCAGCCCGGCCACAACCCCAATAAAAAAAATAAAAAAAAAAAAAAATTGAAAAGGAGCCGGGTTTGGTGGCTAACACCTGCAATCATAGCCACTCAGGAGGCTGAGGTAGGAGAACCACCCAAACGCGGAGGCAGAGGTTGCCGGGAGCCGAGACTGCACCACTGCACCTCCCAGCCGCTTACCAAGAGAGCACCCGCTTCAAAACAAAACTAAACTAAAAACCAAAAGAAAAGAAAAAATTGACCCGCTTTCACCATGTTGCCCAGGCTGGTCTGAAACTCCTTGCTCCCAGCTGCATCTGCCACCGGTCAGACTCGAACTGTAGTTGCCGCGAGCCACCATGCCAGGACACCTATTGCTTCTGATTATCAGTGTACCGGGCGCCTGGTGGCTCACCCCCTGTAATTAGCATCCGCGGCTCACCTGAGCACCCGAGGCCGAGATGGGCGGATGCACCGAGGTCGGAGT
>JAKGGE010001801.1:0-11987 GCA_023748175.1 Hoolock leuconedys | reverse complement strand
CCGTTGGTGGTCGCCACGCTTCTGTAATCCCAAAGCACTCCGAAAGTGGGCCGGTACGGGGATCACCTGAGGTCCATGTGCTCTTTGTGACCAGCTCAACCAACAGGGAGAATCCCCTGGCCGCTCAAAAAACAAAAATAAAAAACAAATACAAAAATTACTGTGGGCATTGTAAGGTCACGCCGCAATCCAAGCTATTCGGGAGGCTGAGGCAGGAGAACCACCTAAACCCGGAGGCGGAGGCCACGGAAAGCATCTCTCACGCTACTGCCCTCCAGCCCGGCCACAACCCCAATAAAAAAAATAAAAAAAAAAATTGAAAGTAGCTGGCTTGGTGGCTAACGCCTGCAATCATAGCCACTCAGGAGGCTGAGGTAGGAGAACCACCCAAACGCGGAGGCAGAGGTTGCCGGGAGCCGAGACTGCACCACTGCACCTCCCAGCCGCTTACCAAGAGAGCACCCGCTTCAAAACAAAACTAAACTAAAAACCAAAAGAAAAGAAAAAATTGACCCGCTTTCACCATGTTGCCCAGGCTGGTCTGAAACCTCCTTGCTCCCAGCTGCATCTGCCACCGGTCAGACTCGAACTGTAGTTGCCGCGAGCCACCATGCCAGGACACCTATTGCTTCTGATTATCAGTGTACCGGGCGCCTGGTGGCTCACCCCCTGTAATTAGCATCCGCGGCTCACCTGAGCACCCGAGGCCGAGATGGGCGGATGCACCGAGGTCGGAGTTTGAGAACGCCTAAGCCATTAAATATGTGAGAGGTTTAAAACACTTGACGCGAAACAGAATTCCAGATTACCATAAGTTATTTATTTTGCCAAAGTGACTCTCAAAAATTTAAAAAAGGAAAACCTTTTATAACCATTTACAAATTTTGCTAAAGAGCAGATTAATGCCTTAAGAGTATCTTGTTGTGCTTTTTTATTTCAATGCTCAATTTACATAAAACCATATAATAACCTTTTGAATTTAGTTAATATGTTCACATGCAGAATTTCTTTTGCAAGATGAATTTTACAGTCTTTCCACAGCTTGTTTGAACTTTGAGTTTTATCTTTATCTTAATTCAAAATAATCCTTTAACCCTAAGAAAGAATTTGCATTTCCAATAATCTTCTTATAATCTTTTTATTAAAACACATTTTACTGCTCTACATACGCCATGTAAATCTATTTCAGTAGTTTCTATTACATGTTATAATGGTAATTCCTGAAAATTTTTAACTTTAATGTAAAACTCCTGTAAATTGTACACTATGTACTAAGTGAAGCCAAGGTTTGACCTTCCAGCATAATTAAGGGTGTGGTTGGTTCTGTACGCCCCCAGGCTCACCACCAGGAGGCAGGAAGCTGAGCAGTTCTCAAAACCAAGAAAGCAGTTTATAACCCCAAAACATTTAGCAAACCTAGTATCTGACCCGTACAATCTAGTCCACCTATTTACATTTTGATGACATCTGCACTTTACTAATAATCTTTAAGGTTGTTTTTACTTTCAAAGATTAAAATCATGTGAACTGAAGGGTACCACAGCTTTTATCTTCCCCTTTAAAATTTTTTTGATCCAAGCACTTATCCTTCTTTTTTAAGTCAATTAATTAGAGATTTTTTAATAGACATCACACTCACAACACATATGTAACTACAGTCAGATAGGCAGAAGAAAACCCAGCAGCCATAAGAGTTTCTTCCCTTGCCAATCTCCCACCTGATTATTGGCTTTCCTCATGTGTGCATTGGCAGAGTATGTAAGACAAAAAGGGAGAAAATTCATTTGGCTGAGAAAAAAACAACATTTTTCCAGCAAAACAAGATCCAAGAAAAAAAAAAAACATAAAGGCTCTCTTTAAATATACCTATAACTTGATATATCCAGTTTTAATTAAGTTGAGCATGCTCTCTAAGAAAATCCTTTTTAACCCCTTTTTGGCTATCCCACTTTTTAGCCCCTGCCACCTCGTTGCCAATATTTCTTGGCTTTCAAACTTTACTAAACGCAACCCCACAGGTGAAACCAGCAAGTCTTAATAAAGGTTAAGGATTTAACTGCAAGTGTATGAGGTATTTTCAAAGGGGGGTAAGTAGTTCTGGCTAAATTTAGAACATTTAAAGGTTACCTTTAATGTAAATGGTAATCAGTAAAATGGCAAAAGCCACACAGAAGCTATCAACCTCACGTACCTCATTCCCTGCCAGGATTGAATCAGCTGCCATTGTAAAGTGGCAGAGGATAAACAAAAATATTGCCACGCGGGTTACAGGTCATGCTCCCAGGCACATGAAAAAGATGGAGGCCTACAGCAAAGTTTGCTACTGACTATACAGCAAAGCAAGCACACCAGATTGGCTACAGCTTAAGATCAACCCTCACAAATCCTTTACATAATTAAAACTTTTAAGAGTGGCTAGCCTAATGGCTCACACCTGTAATCCCAGCACTTTGGGAGGCTGAGGTGGGCGGATCACCTGAGGTCAGGAGTCAGAGAACAGCCTGGACAGCATGATGAAACCTTGTCTCCACTAAAAATGGCTGTAAAAAAAATTAGCCAGGCATGGTGGGTGCGGGCTGTAATTCCAGCTACTCTGGGAGGCTGAGGCAGAAGCATAGTTTGAACCTTGGGAGGCTGGAGGTTGCAGTGAGCTGAGATAGCACCACTGCACTCCAGCCCGAGTGTCAGCTAGACTCTAACCTCAAAAAAAAAAAAAAAAACTTGTAGGAGAATATAAACAGAGATCCTTATCATTCCTGGCCTAGTAAAATCTTCTAAAAGCAGAAAACAAAACAAAAACAACTCCCTTAAAAGTTAACTGCTGACAGGGTAGAGAAAAAAGGAAAGAAGTTTAAAGTGCAGGCTTGGAAAGACGCCTGGGGAAAGAACCTCTTATTCTTATGCAAATGGACTCTGGTTTGACTGAGTTCACACAGCCCTTTAAATGCCTTGGGGCCTGGGCAGTGGCTGTGGCTCATTCCCATTCTGTGTGTGACCTCAACTTACACACACACATGCTGCAGACACAGCCGTGCACCCCAGAGAGAGGTATAGTGGGAGCTGCAGCTCACCCAATCGTCCTGCACATGCCTGCCACCACTGAGGTGGGTGTGGACCACCTGCACATTTTAAAAGAAAAAGATAGGTGCTGTTACTGTCTTAAAAACAAAGAAAAATGCCATAGGACCAAAAGGCTCAGAAATGAAAGGGAGAGGTTTTGGGTCTGACTCTTCCTCAGATCCCACATTCTGGCCAAAAATGTTGTAGGAAAAATGGGGTTCTGCCCATAACCAGGAAAATTCAGGCATGTAGACACATTGTGGGTGAGTAGGGCAGGCTTATTGGGTGAAAAGAAAAAAGGGAAAGAGGAACCCCCAGCAAAGTGAGAGACAGTCCTGCTAGCAGACCTCCACCTTACAGATTGAATCCCAGGCCACCACACAGGAAGTCCGAAGAGGCCAGGCTCCTCCCCCTTCAAATAGAATGAACTTCCCTGGTTCCACCCCTTCCCCAGTGCACAGGTGAGCATTATTCAGAGAGAATCAGTCAGGAAAGGGCAGTAAGGTTTCATCCACCTCGGACCCTCAGCAGTCTGGTTTTTGAGCCTTCACGTTGTTTTAGGCTTGAAGGGAGGCTTCGCTTCGGGGAATCCTTCTTTGGCTGTCTCCTGTCCTATTACATTCTTCCTTCATACATACTTATTTTTACTTATATACTTTTAATCCATTTGAGAATAAATTGCAGACATCATGACCCTTCAGTCCTAAATATTCACATTACGTATTTCCCAAGAACAAAGCAGGTATTCCTCTTATAAATCCATGATAAAATTATCAAATTCAAGAAACTTACATTGATGTAGAACTATGTAAATTCACCAGTTTTCCCAATTAAGTCATTTCTAGCAATTTTTTCTGACCCAGAACATACAATGTATTTAGCTGCCATGTTTTAATCTCCTTTTGATCTGGAACAGTTTTTTAGATTTTCTTTATTTTCATGACATTGATGTATTTGAATTGTACAGGACAGTTATTTTGTTTCTTGTTCCTAAATTTGTCTCTAATGGTTTACATGTGATTTGATTGGTTGTGCATTTTGTCAGGAATATTATAGAAGAGATGTTGTGTCCTCAGTGAATTGCATAAGGAGGTTTTCGTGGAAATTGTGAAATGTTTGCCAATCTAATGGAAGTTAAAATGAGTTGCACTTATTTTGGGTTTCCTTGTTTATTCCTGAGATTGAGCATCTTTTCCCATGTTTACTGGTAATTCATGTTTCTTCTAGATTTTTTCCCCTAGTCTTCTTTGCCAATGCTTTTGATATGTTTCTTTTCCTTATTGATTTGTCTGAGTTATTTATAGATTATGGATAGTCCTCTTTTGGACAAGTATATATGTCAGCTAAATGTTCTTCCAATCTGTCAATTTGTCTTTATATTTAGTCATGTCACCCCTTTTGTTTTGGCTAGAACTTTAAGTTTTTAATGTGGTCTAATTCCAGCCTATTTCCTCTTTTTATACTTCCTTTAACGCCTCATTAAAGAAAATCATCTCCTATGCTATAACGGTATGTAAGTTTACTTCTCTTACAGTTTTAACATTTTGTTATTTACACTTGGATATTTAATCTTTTATGGCATGATGAAGAAATCTAATTTATTTCTTTCTGTATGTATATCTTGTTGTTCCAACACCATTATTAAATAACTTGATCTTTCTCCACTGATTTGTAATGCCCACTCTATCATACACCAACAGCCTATATGTATGCTTTCTGTCTCTCTTCTTCTGATTTTCTAGTCTGTTTTTAAGGAAAATATTTGTCTAATGTTATGTCAATAAAAACTGGACTCAACTCTAAAATGACTTGCTGTGGCATACATCTTACTAACTGGTCAGGCTACCTCCATGTTCTTTTTATTTTCTCCCTCTCAGAATAATTATTTTGGCCATTCATGGGACTTTAACCCTTCCATGAAATCCTAGAACCATATTTTCTTCAAGGTCCTTAAAACATATGGTATTGGAGTTTTTGTTGGGAATATGTTGACTTTGGGGTTCCAGATACTTAATCTTTATAGTGCTGAGTCCCTTCATCTATGAGTATGCTGATCTATCTTGTATTTTATAAGGTTCTATTTTATGTTCCTCAATATCATTTTATAATTCTGTCCATAAGAAATTTGTTAATCTTTTTATTGGATTTTGCATTCCCACGATCACAGAGATTTCGCTGTTAATGTGAATATTACTTTAATTACATTTCAAAAATTGATTATTGCTTGTACAGAAGTCTATTAATTTTTATAGGGTAATCTTGTGTTTAGTTCTAATGAATTATCTGTAAATTTTATTAGACTGTTTCTGTAGGTGCAAAGTTATTTTTTATCTACAGTTTTGTCTCTTTCCTTTTAAATTTTTATACTTTCTGTCCTTATAGCATCAGGTAGGCCTTCAGATACAATGTTGAACAGTAAATTTCTATAACAGGAGGCTCCTTCTCTTGTTTCTGACTTTGAAAGCATTTCACCATCATGATGTTGGTTGTAGGTTTTTGTTTGTTTTGCTTGTTTTGAGACAGAGTTCCCACTCTGTTGCTCAGGCTGGAGTGTGCAGTAGTATTGATTCTAGCTCACACTGCAACTTCCTCGGGCCCCCAGGTTCAAGCTGAGCTCCCACCAGCCTTCCAAGTAGTTGGGATTACAGGTGTGAGCCACCACACCCGGCTGGATTTTGTATTTTTGGTAGAGATGACATTTCACCATGTTGGCTAGGTTGGTTCAAATTCTGACCTCAAGTGATCTGCCCCCCCAGTTTCCCAAAATGCTGGGATTACAGGCATGATCTACCACACACCCAGTCAGTTGTAGGTTTTGTTAGTTAGCTATGACAGACATTGTTGGTACCCAGCATCACATCCCTTCTGTCCACCTCTAATTATAGCTGCAGCTATAGACATTGGTGGCTCATGCTAACAGCATCTCACCTCAAGCATATATGCCACGTGTCTTTCTTTGCCCAATGACTTCTCTGTAATAGTAGGCCTTCTCTCAGGAAACCACAGGAGCCCACTCAGTCCTAGTGTGGGTACAACCTGGAAGTCCTGGGCTGGGGTGTTAATGTTGCCTGTGGCATCTGTCAATCACAGTGGATGGAGCTATGAATAGATGCCTCAGCCTCTAGGCCCATTTCCTTTTCTGATGGAGACAATTCGTATACCCTAGAAGTCTCTAGTGGTATTGAGACCTTTCTTGCTTAGAGCAGCAATCTTGATAACACACACCCTTATATTGGCTTGCCTTCCTTTGCTTGTTTCTTATCCTCCTGTGGCCTCACTCCTACTCTGGAATCATTCTCCAAAAAAGAGTACTTAGTACTTTGGTCTCTGTCTTAACCTCTGTTGTCAAGAAAATCTAAAGAGGTGTCTTTTAATTTCATAGTTTCCTAGAGTTTTTACAGAATTTCTAGTGAGTTTTATTGAATACTTTTTCTATCATGTTCTTACGATTATCCTGTTTCTTTTTTATTTTAATCAGTTAATGTATAATTACTTCAGTAGAATTTCTTTATATTGTAACACATCTTTTTATTCTGGATAAACATTCCTTAGTCATATATTTTTTTGTTTGATTGTTACTTGGTTTTGAGGATTTATTTTTCCCTACTGGATTTATTTGCTAACATTTATTTAGGATTTTTATAGTTGTATTTACATACGTGAGATGCAGTCATAATTTTCTTTCCCCTTATATCTTTCTAATCCAGTCTTATGTAAAAGTTGCCTCTCATTTTATTTTCTAGGATAGTCTGTATTAGAAAAGGATAATCTATTCCTTGAAGAATAGATAGATAGATAGAATTTACTTTGTAAAACCATGTAAGCTCTGGTTATTTGGAGGTTGAGGGGAAAGGGAACAAAATTTTAAACAATAGATTAATAATTTTTAATGCTTATTGATTTGAAATTTTGTCTTGTTGTTTGTTTGTTTTGTTTTTGGAGACAGAGTCTCACTGTGTTGCCCATGTTGGAGTGCAGTGGCATGATCTGGCCTACCGCAACCTCTGCCTCCCAGGTTCAAGTACTCCTCCTGCTTCCACCCTCCTGAGAAGCTGGGATTACAGGCGGGCACCACCATGCCTGGCTAATTTTTGTATTTTTAGTAGAGATAGTTTCATCATGTTGGCCAGGCTGGTCTTGGAACTCCTAACCTCAGGGTGATCCACCCGCCTTTGGCCTCCCTAAAGTGCTGGGATTATAGGCATGAGCCACCGCATCTGGCCTTTTTTTTTGGTTGGAGTGCAGTGGTAAGATTGCTCACACTGCAACCTCCTCCCAGGTTAAAAGCAATCCTCCCATCTCAGCCTCCCAAGTAGCTAGGATCAGGGAGACCACCATGCCTGGCTAATTTTTGTATTTTTGGTAGAGACAGGGTTTCACCATGTTGGCTGTGGCTGGTCTCAAACTTTGACCCTTGTGACCTGCCTGCCTTGGCCTCCCAATGTGCTGAGATTACAGATGTGATCCACGGTGCCTGGCCTGAATGTTTTCTTTCTTTCTTTCTTTCTTTTTTCGAGACAGGGTCTTGCTCTGTCACCCAGGCTAGAGTGCACTGGTGTGATCCCAGCTCACTGCAGCCTTGACCTCTCAGGCTCAAGCGATCCTCCTACCTCATGCTCCCAAGTAGCTGGGACCACAGCTGTGTGCCACCATACCTATCGCCACTTTAATATTTTTATTGAGACATTGTTTCCTATGATGCCCAGGTTGGTCTCAAACTCTGGGCTCAAGTGATCCTCCCTACCTCTAACACCTCCTAAAGTGTTGGGATTATAGGCATGAGCCACCACACCCAGCTATTGAGGGAACCTGCCCTCAATATTTTCAACATAGGCCTTTTTCTATTTTCCATAAGTGTTGGGTCGACTGAGAAATAAAGAGAAAGAGTACAAAGAGAGGAATTTTACATAGTTGATACCAGGGTGACATCACATATTGGTAGGACCATGATGCCGCCTTGAGTCTCATAGACCAGCAAGATTTTGCTCAAGGGTTTGCAAGGAGGTGTAAAACAGGAGTAGGTACAAAGATCACATGCTTCTCAAAGTGCTAGCAAAAAGCAGAACAAAGATCACATGCTTTTGAGGAACAGGACAAAAAGACAAAACACAACTACTGATAAGGTTGTATGTTCAGCTGCTCACGTATTGTCTCTTGAAAAACATCTTAAACAACAGGAAACAGGGTTTGAGGAGCAGAGATCCGGGTCTGACCACAGATTTACCAGGGCGGAGTTTTCCCCACCCCAATGCTTGAGGCACTGCAGGAGACCAGGGCATGGCTTCAGTCCTTATCTCAACTGAATAAGACAGGCACTCCCAGAGTGGTTGCTTATAGTCCCTACCCCAGGAATGCATTCCTCCTTGTATATTAATATTAAATATTCCTTGCTAGGAAAAAGAATTTAGTGATATCTTTCCTACTTGCATGTCCGCTTATAGGCTCTCTCTGCAAGAAGAAAATATGGCTCTTTCTTGCTCAATCAAGTATAAGTGTGTCAGACCTTATGAAGGTCTTCCCTGCTCCCTAAAAATTGCTGTTATTCTTGTTCTTTTCAAGATGCACTGGATTTCTCATATTGTTCAAACACACGTGGGTTTTACAATCAATTCATTGCATGAAAGGAACACAACACTCAGTGGTCCTGAGGTGACGTACATCCCTCAGCTTACTAAGATAACGGATACTAAGAAATTAAAGACAGGCATAAGAAATTACAAAGTGTTATTTGGGAACTGATAAATGTCCATATTAAAAAAGGAAATTCTCACAATTTATGTTCCTCCTCTGCCGTGGCTCCAGCCAGTCCCTCTGTTTGGGGTCCCTGACTTCCTGCAACACCCAGCCTGATTTAGAACTTCTATAAGTATTCCCAGGGCTATTTTGATGATTTATATTATTCTTGGAAACTTTTCCATTCTCATTGAAGTTTTAAATTTACAGGCACTAGGTGGTTTTAGCTTTATTCAAATATTATTTATTCTGTTCTAGTTCTTTTGTTTAGAGATGGATCTCACTGTCACCAGGCTGGAGTGCGTAACGGTGCAATGATGGCTCACTGCAGCCTCAACCTCATGGGCTCAAGTGATCCTCCTGTCTCATCCCTCCCTGGAGTAGCTGGGACTAAAGGTGTACACCACTACACTCAGCTAATTTTTTATATTTTATGTTTTGTAGAGATGGGTCTCAATGTGTTGCTTAGGCTCATCTCAAACTCTTGGCATCAAGTGATCCTCCTGCAGCCTTGACCTCTCAGGCTCAAAAATCCTCCTAGCCTTAGGCTCAAGTGATCCTCCTAGCCTCAGGCTACTTCGGAGGCAGGAGGATCACTTAGGCCAAGAGTTTGAGACCAGCCTGAACTGCTGGGATTATAGGCATGAACCACCATGCTTAGCCTCCCTTTTCATTTCTAATATTTTGGTGCCTTTCTCCCTTTTCCCTTTAACAGTCCTGCTAGTGCTTTCTCTTTTTGATTAATGTCTACAAAGAACCAACTTTTCATTTTAATCCCTTTCTCTCCTGCTTGTCTTCTAGATTACTAATTTCTTCTTATTGTGACCAATATCCTGGTTCAGAGGGATGTATCTTCTTCTAACTGCTATTCCAGCTATGCAGCTTTGTATAAGCATCTCACAGGTTGTGAGTACAACTTTTCTACCTAAGTCATATTTTTTATTTTATTTATACTTTGGGAACTGTACCCCTCAGCCACTTGCCACCAGACACAGAACCCAACAAGCCTACATCTTTAGTCTCAAACGCCTTGCATTGTATATTTCTATTTAAAGAAGTCCACAGGATTTTAATCTTAATTTAAGCACAGCCATATTTTAAGTATTTTCTCTTGTTATATCTTACCTATAATTGCATTGCTAAGTGTATTTTAGGAGGATGGTTAAAGCTAGAACTCCAACACCATCTTGACTAAAGGTCAAGCAACCACTGTTCTACTCTTTTTTTAGAATTAGAAACTATTGGCTATGTGTGGTGGCTCAAGTGCCTGTAATCCCAGAACTCTGGGAGGTCAAGGCAGATCACTTCTGAGTGTTGTGAGTTTGAGAGACCAGCCTGGCCAACATGGCAAACCCCATCGCTACTAAAAATACAAGAATTTATCCAGGCTGGTAGTACGCCTGTAACCCAGCTACTCTTTGGGAGGCTGAGGCTCCATTCTACTAGAACTGCTTGAACTCAGGAGATGGAGGTTGCAGTGAGCTGAGATCACACCATGCACCCCAGCCTGGGTGATGGGAGTTGTGACTCTGCTTTCAAATAAATAGAAACCATTTATCTATTGGGAAAAATGTAAAATAATTTTGTAGTTCCTTGAGTAGATTTTAGCAAAATCTCTATGAATAAAAGTTATTTTCCCTTAGGATGTTTAAAAGTTAAAGCAAAGTTATGTCAAAACTGTTTGTAGTACAAGGCCAAAGGACCCTCTCACCAAAAAGCTAAACAAATAACTCCAGCCCTAGGCCTAGAGAATGGACATAGAGGTAGCAAGGTGCCTGCATACGCTCACATTAATGAGTAGCAATTTTAGATGCACCCCAGCCTGAGAGCTCACAGGGAAAGATAAATCAGAACAAGGGCTGCATATGGATCTTGGAGGAGTACTGGCCACCCTCCTTGTTGTTCGTATCTTAGCAGTTTTCTAGGTTGGTGGTAGGAGCTTGCAAAACTTTAGTGTGAAGATGAGGAAACTTACTAAATCTGCTACCACCCACAGAGTGAAACCATTATAGGCTCTCGTCACTAGAACCAACTTTAACCTACAGTATGAGGATAAAGGTATAGAATCATATTGTTCTATAACTCAGAAGAGCTTCTAGGACAGTCTATTGAGGATGATGAAAATATGATCTTTGCTGACATTTTAAGTGATCTAAGACATAGATCTGATCTCTAGAGAAGATTGCTCTGATCAACAGCACAATTGTTGGACATCTTTAGGACCACACAGGATTTCCAGGAGATGTTTTAGAAACCATTTAGGGAGGAGTCCCACTGTTACCCCACCTGTAGCAAGGGAATTATTCTGGGCTGCCAACCTATGCATGCACAAATTGATTCACTCTGGAGACCAGCCATGTAAGGGGCCTGACAGTGATAAAGGTTTCATCTGCACAGCGATGTCTGGAGGGACTTTGTAATGTGCATGAGATGGAGTGCTGCCCAAAATGACTCATGGAAAGTGTATTGTGAGATATTCCTAGTCCACGGTACACCAAAGCCAGCACAGTTCAGATGAACAAAACACAGGGAAGGAGGACTGCAAACCATACATCTGTCCCTCTCTGCTGTAAGGGGTTTCTACAAATCAAACCTGCCGTCAGACTTAAGGTACCTCAGCAGAGCAAGCCATAAAAATGCCAAGAGTGTGTGTACCCATCCAGGTAGTAAGGTGAAAAAAGATACCACAAATGCACTCTAGAGTGCAGCCTTCTACCGAGAGATGAGTGTGGGGGACCTTTCACTCAGCTGCATCCCTGCAACCCTATCAGCGGATTCATTCTGAGAGGTTAGCCCCCCAGGCTTCCTCTGCTCATGCTGTCACTCAGCCAGGGACCTTGAGGAGGCATGATGGACCTAAGGAAGTGGAGGGACCCTAGTGGCTGAGCTTCGTCAAGTTTATCTCCACCTTTTTGTTTCTATGTCTATTAAGATTCATTCAATAAAAACAAGTTTTCTGTCACTAACTTACCTAGTCTGTGCTTCTCCTCCAGGCCCTGACCTCATGAATGGTTTGAAATAAATCTAAGAATGCAGTTTTTCCCCTCAGAAATGCTATGGTTATTTCTAGTAAGAATAAGATAGGTACCTTACAGGTATAGATAATACTGTTATTAATGGCTGAAAATTAAATAATAAATTATTACAGTTGAGAGTTTTCTATAGTTGATAAGCTATATACAAATATATATATT
>JAKGGE010000787.1:0-11985 GCA_023748175.1 Hoolock leuconedys | reverse complement strand
ATGGAAAGTGTATTGTGAGATATTCCTAGTCCACGGTACACCAAAGCCAGCACAGTTCAGATGAACAAAACACAGGGAAGGAGGACTGCAAACCATACATCTGTCCCTCTCTGCTGTAAGGGGTTTCTACAAATCAAACCTGCCGTCAGACTTAAGGTACCTCAGCAGAGCAAGCCATAAAAATGCCAAGAGTGTGTGTACCCATCCAGGTAGTAAGGTGAAAAAAGATACCACAAATGCACTCTAGAGTGCAGCCTTCTACCGAGAGATGAGTGTGGGGGACCTTTCACTCAGCTGCATCCCTGCAACCCTATCAGCGGATTCATTCTGAGAGGTTAGCCCCCCAGGCTTCCTCTGCTCATGCTGTCACTCAGCCAGGGACCTTGAGGAGGCATGATGGACCTAAGGAAGTGGAGGGACCCTAGTGGCTGAGCTTCGTCAAGTTTATCTCCACCTTTTTGTTTCTATGTCTATTAAGATTCATTCAATAAAAACAAGTTTTCTGTCACTAACTTACCTAGTCTGTGCTTCTCCTCCAGGCCCTGACCTCATGAATGGTTTGAAATAAATCTAAGAATGCAGTTTTTCCCCTCAGAAATGCTATGGTTATTTCTAGTAAGAATAAGATAGGTACCTTACAGGTATAGATAATACTGTTATTAATGGCTGAAAATTAAATAATAAATTATTACAGTTGAGAGTTTTCTATAGTTGATAAGCTATATACAAATATATATATTTGATAAATATATATTGTGGTAACATAATTACAGTCTTTTTACTTGCTCCCTCACTTTGATGTATGAGGAGACAAACAATTGTGGATAATATAACTTTATCATGGATAATACAGCAACAAGTTATAATGTTCTAATATTTAGGGTTGGACTTCATAGACTTTGCTGTCAGAGCTCTATTTAGGGAAATGTCGCTGTCAAAAATTTTCTGGCATATGGTCACATGAAGAGTATCTTTTATTTGTTTTGGCTGCTCTACTTGATTGTAAGATAGATAACAAATGCTTATCTGAGGGCCATACCATGGCCTATCTGGAGGCCGTATACAGATTGAATATAATAAGAAAGTTTTAGCAGAGTCTATCTTTAAGTGCATACCCCATTCTAGAAAATTAACATTGGAAGACAATATTAATGGCTACATCATAGTTTCAGTTATGAAACACTCTAAGACCTGAATTAAATCTATTGGGTTTTGGGTTATCATTTTTGGAGGTCCGTTGGTTCTCACATGAACCTTCCTCAAATCTTAAAGATCTTTAGCCCAAAAGCAGTTGTATTTTAAATTGCAACAACTGGCTTCGTTAGAATTGACTGGTTTACATGCCACCTAGTTGCAGAATGGCATGTGCTGCCTAGTACAGTTGGGAGCTCATGAAGTTCAGATAAATTCCCTTTGGTTCAACATATTATCAGGATTGCTTTTTAGCTCTGTAAACAAATTGCGGATTCTATTATTTTGCACCTTTAGACGGGATGAATTACCTTCAAATTAGACTCTGAAGCTATTTTTATGCTTTCTTGTTCATCAAGAAAGTAGGAGATCAATTTTTGGGATTCTTTTATGTATCAGAAGTTGCTTTGCTAATGTAAATAAGACATGCATCAGTGCTAACCTATGGCTTTGATGTATGTTGATGATGCTTTTACTGCTGTAAAACATATATTATGGTATGTTATTTTGGTTTGTTGATCACAATAGGTTTAGTAGTAGTGGATGTATGCTTATTTCACCTGAGGATGTCTTTCTTTCTGGTTCATGATAGATCTTGTCACATGATTGTTAGTTTCACTTGGTACTTTGGTTTCCCTGCATGCATTTTAGTGCACACAGTTACCAAAAGATCCTTCATGCATATATGGAGACATTTGTTAAAATATCCTTCAGGTTACCGCGACAAGGTCTTTATAAACATCAATTTTTATATTTGGTGCCCTGACATTGACACATTACTCTTTGTTGCTACTTGTACCGTTTTCTGAGAGCAGGTCTGTAAGTATAGTTTCTTGGTACTATAGTCCGGGTTGATTTTAGTACATGTAGTCTATCGCTATTGAATTTATACATCATGTATGAGGATCTTCTAACACATACTCATTGCTTAACTTTTACTAGATTTCGGGTTCCTTGATCTACGCCGGCACAAATGGAAGCTTAACCTAGATTAAGTGCATAAGGTTGTAAAGCTCATCCGAGGTATCTTGGAGGATGAACATGAATTTGTGGAGGTATCATATGTTGGAATTATATAACTATTGTTATTGGCTTCCTTAATATCATTAACCAACTTTTTGGTACTTAAGTTTATACTTAATATTCAACTCATGAAAGGAAATTCACATGCTTTATGAGTTCAAAGCAGTACATAATGATTAATGATAAACAAAAACTAAGCTTCTTATCAATACTACCAGTATATTAAAGTTGAGATTTAGGAAAGTGAAGAAATTCCTAATTTCATTCTCCCTCTTCTGTTCTTGTAAACCAAATAACTGGACTTTCTTAAAATTGTTGATATAAACTAAGTGTAAAGGTGGTCTCTTTTGTCTAATTGGTTTAATTCTAACATGGAACTAGAAAAATTAGTATGATATTACAATCAATATAGAGAAAGATTTTGGGGACTATCATTTGAATAATATGTAGTGTGATTTTTTTATACAAAACAAGAAGGATTTTGAAAGTGAATAAACAAAAAGATCCAAGATAAGTACGTGTAACATTCCAGGTTAGCAGTTTTAGGTTTTTTTTTTCCTTTCTAAAAGGCTCCTCATGCATTCGACAAACGCCACCTTAGTAATGCCTATAAGCCTTGTTGATACAAGTTTTAGAATTTTAGTACCACACTACAAATAACTCCTTGCACCTTGATATGCAGTTGATAACATTGTAGCCCTTTTAGAAGTTGTGGCCATGTAATTTCTCAAAAAGATTTATTGAGTTTGATTGCATTTGGATATCTTGTGAAGCCATTATGACTGTAGCCTTTGAGCATCGGTTCTTAGTTATGGGGTTATCTCTTTCCCCTGTAAGCTTTTATGCAGTATTATGTCATTGGCATTACTTCTGTGCTTTTATTTCAAATAAGAATATGCCATTGAAGTGCTTTCATTTTTTTTGTGTTGCTTATCTGTAGGTTGATAGTTTTATTTTTGGGTCTTAAGGTAGATTGAGACTCCAATATTATTCTCGATCCACACCAAGGTGCCCTCGTGATTATCTTGTGCCATCACCGCATTCAGGTAATTAAACTTTATTCAATTCTTTTCTTGTGACTTCATTTGTATACCAAACTGTTGATTTTTCAGTTCTTTTAATTATTTTTGCATTGCTATTTATTTTGCTTTTAATGCAATTGAATATTTTGTTTGATAATTGCAAAGATGTGCTGTCACTGGATTCTGGATTGGCATTACATCTGTATATATGTGCTGTCCTTTGTATGCATCTCTGCATATATGCCATTGATTATTTTTTTTATACATTGTTTTCAATAAGATGGTGATTTTGGCAATATCCAAATACTTTCTTATTCTATATATTGACTTTTCTGATTTCTATTATATGGTTTATGAAGACAGGAACTTTTATGCTTTTACCTCAAAGTCCACAATTGTTCAAGCAAATGCTAATGGTATCCGTTTCTCGAGAAATATTACCAGATTGCAAGGTATCTTTCAGGAGTTAATCTAATATATATATATATATATATATATATATATATATATATATATATATATATATATATATATATATATATATATATATATATATATATATAATTTTTATGAACATTTTAATTTAGATTTGCATATTGCAGTTAAGGCTTGTTATGTGGCCTTTTGCTCTGGACTCTATGTATGCTCTTTTTTTTAATGTGTATGTAGGAAAATCTTAAAGCTCATTTTAGTTTCACTTTTGAGTAAAATTCGTTTCTTCCATTTCTAAGTTTCAGTAGTAAATATATTACTCTTCTTGAACCACTAAACGGAATTGGTTGATAATTTTTGTTATTGTTTTCTACCTAATAGTTCTGGTTTTAAGGGTGCTTTCAGTGATGAAGATCTGAGAGCAGATAGGCAACCTGAGTTCACTCCAGCTGGATATGGAATTGGCTTTTACACCTTTGGAGGACATGCTGAGACTTAATGAGGACTTAATAAGACATGTCTGTTTTTTGTTGTTTCTCCTTTTTTTTTCTTAATATGTCTAATTAGCTAGATTCATGATGTTGTTTAAGCACTTTGCTTTTGACTTATTTTCTTTGGAATCTGAATGTAGCTATATTGTATCAGATCTTTCAAGAAATAGCTGGTATCCAACTTCCAAACCATTCCCAAGGCTTTCTAAATGGTATGCTGAAGCAATGAGTCGATATGGCCTAATAAGCCGGATCTTCGGGCTTTAGTCTGGAACTAAGAGATGTAAGTTTTTCTTGCTGAGATATGATGGGCTGCTTTCAGGTTCTTTTTGGAGAGTAATTACTAACATAGCTAATTAAAGGTGGGCAATCTACAATGTCTTAGCTGATCATCATGGAATTTATAACAAAATGGGTATGAATAAATATGCTGGTAAATTAGATAACTTGATAATTTGTTGAGTATTCCATCCATTTATCATGTATACACTTACAAGCCTCATCACCTCAATTATGCTTTTAGCTATGATTGCTAATTTTATTGTTGTGGTTTTGAATCATTATTCATGTAGTCGGATTATGCATTTATGTACAATTACCCGTCGGTAAATCATGGATGGCGCTTATGATCTATATACGCCGATACGTATTCTCGCGGTAGGTGGAGTCAAAATTCGTGAACGGACTTCTGGTGTCTGCAAATATTAGTACCTCTTGTTTTTGGCTCTAGAGATGAAAGAATCAATGAATGCCCTCAGGCTTTTCATGCTTTTCTGTCATTACTTCCCTTAGTCTATCCTTAGAGCAATGGAAGTTTATGCCAGCAATGGTTCATTTAATAATTGTGGGAATGTTAACCGAATGATCATATTAAAAGCAGAATTTAGGAGCCTCCTTCGCCCTTCTTTCAATGAGTAGTAGGCTGAAAGGATTTTTGCTTTGAAGATTATATGACCCAAAAGGACCTTTAGGGATTCTAATATTTTGTTCCCTCTGCAAGTGATGAGGGATCCAATTGGACACTGTACTATGCATGTATGTCATCTCTATGTCAAGAAGCTTGTTAATTCTATTTTCTTTCAGTGAATTTTATGGATATTATTGGTTGATCTTGCCAGTTGGTAGATATGGGCTGTATGGCTCTTCTCACATACATCAACTCTATACTTTTGCAAGATATCTCTACATAAACATTAAATTTTGTTCAATTAAATTGCTTAGAAGGTATATGTTTAGATAGCTTTTATATCATTAGTGCCCCATCTATTAAAAATATCTAGGATGGAGTGTTTCTCGCTAAATTTTGTTAGAGATGCATGTTAGTTACTGTAAAATACAAAACATACTGTTCGAAATACTTTGTCTCCCTGTTATGGTAGCAAGCTACAGATCTATTAACCATCTTTATCAGTTCTCATAAGTCTGGTTTTTGATATGTTTGAAATTGCAGGTTAGCCCAGTTTTCAGGATACTTCGCTGCTTTTACAGATGCATTAGGAAAAGGGTGGCATCGTTAAAAGATTATGTGTGCCTTCAGGTGCACAAAATTTTCAAATACAGCACTCAAGAAGGGTGCTATCTAGTGAAGTACTAAAGCAGGAGCAAAGGGTTTAATTTTGTCAAGGTTTTAGATAATGGTAGTGGATGAGCTTGTCTTTTGCTCTGCTTTCTGTAGATATCTTTGAAGCCGACCTAGAACCTGGAAAATAGAGAAGAATTCTAAGCGAGATTCTTTGCTCTGGGAAGCCAGATGATCTTTTATTTTGTTTGCAGGGTCACCATGCAATGGTTAACAAGACACTTGACCGCTCAGATTATATGTGGCACATGAAATGCAGTTGATTAATTATGTGAGTCTTAGCTATTTGCAATTTTCCTCCATTGGTAATTTTTATAGCTTAGTTATGTATGCAAGTCTTCAAATATTTTTTACCTATACCTTGGAACATACTGCATAATTTATGAATTTGACTTTCAGCAATAACTTCAATTAATTGAACAAGTTTCTTATACTCTGAAGAATGCAAACAACAGGTAGGATTTTGTGGTAATGGGTATTCACCATTCAGATGGTAGGAATAGCATTGCAATGCAAATGGTTAAACAAAGTGATTATGCATAGAGAATTAGAGGAAGATTCCAAGAAAACTTTGTTAGGATAACATGTGTCCAACACAAGTAATTGTGACCTTACAGCTTGTTATTATTGTTGTTCAGGGAGATGGTTAAAAAACTTATGAACTTGACCCTTTAAATTATCTTATGCTTTTGGGGTCTAATCAATTTATAAGTGAGGATATTCTCATAATACAAGACCAGTAATTACAAATTCAATCCTTTAAGTATGAAGTTTTACCCTTTCCCTTGCAAATACTTTCACACTTATGGTCACGAAAACCAGAACAAAGACATGCTAGTCAACCAAAAATGTGATGCTCAGTGATAACATGGCAGAATGTTAATAATCTCCTTTCCACTTTTTTTATGCCTGGATAATAGGCTATTGTTGGAAAGAAAAATAATCTCTATTATTTATGTGGATGAAACACTTATCAATTTGTTAATGGTAGAAGCAATTTACAATTCTCTATATGTTATTTTATTTTAATAAATGCATGCTGACTTGTTGTTCTTGGTTTGTTAGACATCATCACATTCAATCCTGTGGGTGACAGACTTTCCAATGTTTGAGTGGAATGGATTCAGAACAGAGATATGAGGTACCTTCTTGTCTTTATTGTACTTTTGAGAATTAAGACCGGTCCTTGATGGCTACTGCTTAAATTCTCAGTCCTTGATACTTGATCAACAAATTTGCTAACAGATTTAATTAGTATTGGCTGATTCCTTTATTCATAGGTTATTCTGCTAACATTAATTTCTTTTCAAGAACTTTGCCAACCATAAGAAGTATTGAAATTACATGCTTACCTTTTCTACCTTTCTCTTCGAACATTTGCTGGAGACTCTTTTAGTGACATCTATTTTGTTGTAACCATGCTTCCAGTATGTGATAAGTATATCTAATTGATTCTGGCACAATATGTTGTCACACATAAAGGAAATATAAGACGTATGAAAAGTGGACAGGAGAGAAATAAAGGGTTACACTTTAACAAGAGCATATTATGGTAGCTTCATTTTCAACATTTGAGTGCGTTCCAAGTTAATTTTGGCCAAACTACTGAAATCTAACCTTGATTTGATCATATTTGAGGTGGGTTTAATGATCTCGCATGATTTGAAAATGTTTTGCGATTTTTATTTTGTAGGCCCTCCATCATCCTTTTCACTGCTCCAAATCCTGAAGACATGAATGACCTTCCTGGGTCTGCTTTGGCTTTCTATGACATGGTCTACAATGGTGTCGTAGGTGTTTAAATTTTTAGTTATAGTTGATCCTGACAATATAAAAATTTTATTAGCATTTGTTTCTCACTGCAAGTGGTATACATCTAACACATCCTATGCTCATTTTCCTGCCCTTGTTTCTAGATATGTAGATTCAATATATATTTATGTGCAACATCATGATGATCTGCTTCTTTAAGTTTTCCTCACATATTACATGCAGACTGTTGCTACTTATGAGCAAAAGTTTATCTTGCTTGGCTCACCGACTTCTCACAATCAAGTAGGGTTTCACTAGCGACATATGAAACAGAGGGGAATTACACCTGCATCTATATTTATATTTTTAATAGCTTTCTGTAAACATGCCATCTTTTTGAACTTAGTGAAAACTTGGATACTTTAAATACATGTGGCTTTGTCTGTTAATATGTTAGAAGCACCACTAGTTGAGTATAAAGCAATTAGATTCCCTTGAGAGAAAAAAAGGGACCATAAGGCTTAAACAACAAGAAAAGCAAGGATTCAGAATAGCCAACACTTGGTTTTGACATTTTCTTTTTGTTTATGCCTTTGTTTGCTTCCCCAGTTTGCAATAAGTCGCGGTATTATCCACAGGATATTCTTACATGCAATTACCAATCTTGAATTCATTTCACTCGTGAAAAGTTCAAATCTAGCTTTGGATTTTGTCGCCATCTACTAATCTAGTTGGATCATGTGAGATACATTGGTCATCTTTTGACAGATGATATGCTTTATTAATAGTTTCAGTATCAATATTTGCCTCTCTTTCATAGCTTTCAATTTCACTAGATCACATAACAGCAAATGCTAGGTTATAATATCTCAACTATCTGCTTGGTTGCATTGATATTTTGATGCCCATCAAGAGTGGAATATCACCAGTCAAAGCAAGAGCAGTCATATCATTTTTTTATGGATTCTGATAAACTGTTTTTAGGTCTCTTTAATCTCTTCTCAAATTGCATACATTTATGGGCTTTTTATCTTAGAAGTTTCCTTTGGATATGTCTAACACCATATTAAATGGTTTTCCTTATTTCAACCTTTCATCGGACTACATCCAGTTATTCATGAATGCTTTTTTTTTTCCCATTTCTCTTCTAGTGATTCCACATCATAAATCTTAATATCTTTTTTAACACTTATTTGCATATGTTGTTTCCCAATTGTCCAAACATATAAGTTATATAGTAAAAGGTGATTCCTTACAACAGTCCTATAAATTATTTACTTTAATATATAAGGCAGACAATGATTTAACATAACTCTGATGCCTCTGGCTCCTATAATCATTTCTGTTATAATTATTTGAACCATACCTTCATCCAAGACATGTAAAACTTCTTACTTCTAGGACTTGATGTCTATACTTTCTACTTTTAGATATTTCTAAAGATCTATTTTGTATATTCAGTCTTAGTCCTTACTTCCTAGTCTAAAACCTTTGTTTCATACATTTGTCTCCCAAACTCCAAGATCACCCAACCGATTTTCTAAAGCTCCACCTGTTAGACAGACCATTTTGAACATCGCATCTATCAGTGGAATCAAAGAACTTGTTATATAGGTGATGACATGAGGTATCATGTGGCTCCATTTAGTTGGTGTTATGGTTGAGGCCAAGAGCTGCTCCATTAGTTTCTTAATCCGCTTTGTGAATTGTTGATTTTACGTAGGCATTTGTCAGTCAAATCATTACTTTTATTCACAGGATGGATCCTTTAATTGATTACTTAACTCATGTCAATGAATAAGCAAATGTGGATATTTGTCTCTGGATGACCATCGAGAATCATTGCCGCTTAGTTTTTGTTTCCTTGGTAAAAAGTTAAAAGTTTGGGTTTTGATTTTTCTTGTTATCCACAGATTGGTGGTGGAGTTTGAATCTATAAGCTGAAGTACGCTAGAAAAGATTTTGGAAATTGTTGGCATTTCTCATATGCAGGTGAGCTTTAACTTTCAATATTGAAGCAAAGGCTTTACTGTTTTTTATTGTTCATGACTTTATAATTGCTCTTTTGGTTGCATACTCACATGATAAGCATTTTTAGTATATGCTGCATTTTCAAGACCTATTGAATCCATCAGCATGTTGACCAATAATAATATAGACATGTAAACAAAAATGATATGGATTGAACTCAGGGTCAAATTGTATGCACCTCAACTCCTTAAACTCCCAAATTAATCCTTTCATGAGTTCTACTCTCATTGGTTTCATGGATCAGAGATCAGATCCATGTCTGGAATGTAAAGAGTTGGACTCTGGAATTAAGTGGATTGACCTATTTATTAACCTGAAAATGCACTTTTAAAAAGTTCAAAAGGAAGAACTCCATGAGAACAAATGCACTTTAAGGAGTTATATTAACTCGAAATAAATGACTCAGATCAAACTGCAAAGAACTTCTTAAAAGTTCAACCAGAAAATTTAAGAAGTTGTGGTCTTCGGAAAAAGCTAAGGATGTCCCCGGATCGTTCTGAGGTGGAGCCAAAAGCATCGCCAAGATGCCAAACATAAATGACTTCCTAGATCAACTATGGGTAAGGTGTGATGATGTAGGCTAGAATGCTATTTTCTGTCAGCGCATGCTTGGTTTCAGTAACTGGTTTATTGTCAAATCTCTTTTCCATTGAACTAATTTAATTGATAAACCAGAAGACTATTAGACTTGTATGCTTGTTATGTTGGATGAATCTATCCTTGTAATTGTCATTTGCTTATGCAGGCAGAAGAAAAATTTGGCTATTTATTGAGTGTTCTGGATATGGGTGCTCCTCCACATGGTATGTTAATTTCAAACTCACGGTATTGATTATCCTAAACATGTAAGTTCAAATTTATTAGCTTTACCTTGCCATTCTGTTTAAATTACTTTTATACCAGTACAGAATTACCGAGAATCTTGAGAAAATTTGTGTTCTTACTAGAGAATCTGTTTAAATTACATTACTTAACTGTTATTACTTTTCAGAGAATCTGAGGAATTGTTGTCGGTCCATATTGTGCATATTTGAATTAGATAACTTTTCTGATGAACAACATCTTGCAGGCTGCATTGCTTATGGTTTGGATCGACTCGCGGATGCTTTTGTATTGGCTCAAATTGCATCCGACGCCATAGTTTCTCCGAAGACCACAACGCCCAGTAAAATTTCACACTAAAGCAATCACCATCTTCAGTCGCATCCCCAGCAATTGAAGGATCTGTCATCAGCCATTCTGTAGAATATATTTATGATTTATTCACGTATAATTAATGTTTGCACTCGTAGACTTGCATGTCATTATTTCATTAGCCAGATCACATTCTGAAGAGACCATTTATTGATAATGGGATGTGAGTCAAGGAGCAAATTTCGCTTTTCTATTTGGAAGCAGTCACTCTTTTTATGAACTATTATTACTCAGTTACCATTACTGGAAAGGAATAAGAGTCCAACTTTTTGTTTTTGTATTGAGATCAAAGATGTGTGTTTTTTTAAATATTCTTGATAATGGTCATTGCAATACTGTAATTGCTGGAGGTATGGTTGAGATTATGTACAATGCATGTTTCAGATGCTTTCAAAAGAAACTATCTCGAGAACATCTAAAAGTCAATTTAGTTTCTATTTGGTGATTTCTTGAAGTAAAAACAATAAAAAAGTGTGTTTGTAGTGTTTCCTTTTCTTCCACCACAGTTTCTTGCATTTGTTCTTGAAAGATACGAGTACTTTTATACAAAAGGCAAGTTCATAGATACATGGTGTCAGAGCAATACTTTTCCTACTTCATTCCTCACCATTTAATATCGGAATATATCTCATTTGTCGTGATCCAGTCAGATGAAATACTCCATCCACTAATTCTTTACAGCCATGAACCACTGGCTCAAAATGGTTAGTCTCAAATTGATAATAGCTGAGGGACCATCTAATCCTCTATCCTATAAATCGGCTCAATTAGAAATTTAGATCGTCTTTAATATAGGGATCAATGAAGTTGAGGGATCCTATCACAGCGTCTTCTTTTGCAGTGAATCAAGAGCGAAAACTATCTTGCTAAAAGCACTCCAAAACTCTTTGTAAAGAAATACTCCCTATCAACGTGATGTTGGCTGTACTTACAGCCTTCTGGCAGGCGGGAGTTTCTTTTGTTTGGATTATTTTCCCTCATATGAACAGCATATAATATGGCAAGTTTCCTTTATAGCATCCTCGCAGCAAAAAAGATAATTCCTTCCATCTTTTCCTTCCCTGTAACGTTTCTGCCATTATATGCACAATCACGCAACAAGACACCGGACACTGTCTCGCACAAACACAGACAGATCGGAGATTGCTATGGACGACGGAGGCTTTGGCTTCTTTAAAGGGCTGATGAGGTCTCGACACTGTTCATCTTTTCTTCCGGTTGTGGTGGCTTCTTTGTTTCCGTATTTTAATCTCTTCTGGACATAGGAATA
>JAKGGE010000931.1:0-11988 GCA_023748175.1 Hoolock leuconedys | reverse complement strand
TCTCGAGAACATCTAAAAGTCAATTTAGTTTCTATTTGGTGATTTCTTGAAGTAAAAACAATAAAAAAGTGTGTTTGTAGTGTTTCCTTTTCTTCCACCACAGTTTCTTGCATTTGTTCTTGAAAGATACGAGTACTTTTATACAAAAGGCAAGTTCATAGATACATGGTGTCAGAGCAATACTTTTCCTACTTCATTCCTCACCATTTAATATCGGAATATATCTCATTTGTCGTGATCCAGTCAGATGAAATACTCCATCCACTAATTCTTTACAGCCATGAACCACTGGCTCAAAATGGTTAGTCTCAAATTGATAATAGCTGAGGGACCATCTAATCCTCTATCCTATAAATCGGCTCAATTAGAAATTTAGATCGTCTTTAATATAGGGATCAATGAAGTTGAGGGATCCTATCACAGCGTCTTCTTTTGCAGTGAATCAAGAGCGAAAACTATCTTGCTAAAAGCACTCCAAAACTCTTTGTAAAGAAATACTCCCTATCAACGTGATGTTGGCTGTACTTACAGCCTTCTGGCAGGCGGGAGTTTCTTTTGTTTGGATTATTTTCCCTCATATGAACAGCATATAATATGGCAAGTTTCCTTTATAGCATCCTCGCAGCAAAAAAGATAATTCCTTCCATCTTTTCCTTCCCTGTAACGTTTCTGCCATTATATGCACAATCACGCAACAAGACACCGGACACTGTCTCGCACAAACACAGACAGATCGGAGATTGCTATGGACGACGGAGGCTTTGGCTTCTTTAAAGGGCTGATGAGGTCTCGACACTGTTCATCTTTTCTTCCGGTTGTGGTGGCTTCTTTGTTTCCGTATTTTAATCTCTTCTGGACATAGGAATATCTATGGACTTCTGGCAGAAGCCTTTCCCAGGGTGGGAACTGAAATGGTGTTTGTGGTTTACTTAAAAGGTGTGAACAAATGTCCCCGGTAAATTGGCGTTACTTGTGTTAAATTATCTTGTTTTTGCAATGGTATTGCTCTAGAGCCTTTAGCATAACAATTGCATTGGATTCTTCTGGTTGGGAATTGAATACCCAAAGTACTTTCAAAAGTTTTAACAGAAAAGTTTTATGGGGGGTAGATGCACCTTCAAGACTACAGGGAGGGACACACTTGTGAAAATGTTGGATTTGAAGAACGTACTTGGAGGTAAGACTCTGTCTCCCCAACTGGTCTACTCATGTCGGGTCTTGCTCCCCATACACAATCAGAAGGTTCCACTCATTGAATAATCTGGTGCCTGTGATGGTCCCAGGATATCCTGATGTGTCCCAGCTTCTCTTGTTTTTTCTCCACTCTAGGTTTTACTCCTGCATCTCCAAATCATCTGCTCTATCTCTTTAAACAGCCTTAGCATCCTTTCTCTTGCCTTGGGGCTTGGGGTAGAGAAGTTTCACAAAGAGGACAGAAGTTCTCAGCCAAAAGTAATTCAACATCCTGGCTTCTCAGCAGTGGGAAAGTCCTGAGGGTGGAAGAACTTCGGGCATTTACTGGGACTCTGTCTGTCCATCTGCAATTTAGTGTCATTAAGTATAGAGGTTTCATGCCCGATGCATCTGTGTTCATTCGAATTTCAGCCCCATACTGTCTTGGCATGTTTGGGTGAGTCGGGGAATACACATTCTCTGATATTACTATTTTTGTGAATGTTGTTGTTGTTTTTCTATTCATATGCCCACATTGTATAATATAGAGATCCACTTAAACCTCCCAGCAGCATCCTCAGAACCTCCCCCTCCTGGGCTAGGCAGTGAATGAATGTGCCCTTCCCTGGAAATTTAATCTGCTGTCTCCCCAGGAGGTGCCTGCGTGTGGAGCTGTGCCCTTCAGATTAAATGCTGCTGTTGGCATTGAAGCACACAGATTTATTTAGTCACTCTATTTGTTGGGTTGTTCTACTGAAAAATAATGTCTTAACCAACATATCAACACATGAATCATTTCTTGAGTTCTAGCTGCACAAACTGCCCAGCTGCTGGTCATTTCTCCCAGAAAACAATCAACGGAAATATAACAAGCTGTGGTTCTCCACCAGCCTCTATCCTCCCCCTGAACAATGCCCATCGTTCTCTGCTGTTCCCATGAGCATGACAGGTCCCATGGGACAGGAGACGCTAGCCGGGAGAGCATATTGGGCCGTAGAGAATGTGACTTGGTTTCATGACAATTGTTCTCAACCAGATTAGAGGACTCTAACGGAGGTAGGGTACTGTTTCAGAGATCATCTGGTCTCTGAATACAGAATAGAGACTTTATTACTGAGGAACAGTTTCCAGGTATCTAAATCACAGAATTGGCTCAAAAGTCTCTCCCCTTCCCAAGCACGGAAACAAGTCCATCTTGTCTGTGAGTACTGTCTCCACAGGCATCAGTCACCAACCAACATGGACTTCACAAGATGGGAAACAGCCAATCTGGGCTGGAATGGCTCGTGGTTGGGTAGTGGGGGAAGGGTATCTTAACACTGAGTAAAGGTTTTGTTTCTGCCTGTGTCTCAAAATGTTCATTCCTACATGTGTGGCAATTAGAAAAAAGACATGTGTGTTTGAATTGTTCTTACATTTAAATTTTTCAAGTCTTCTAGTACCCAGGAAAGACACAAGTCAAGCCCAGACTTCATTCAGTCTCACCTAGAATCCATAGGTATAACACACTGCTTGCTGTTTTGATCATCTCATAGTTAAATATGTGAAGACAATCACAAGCCATAAGGACCATTGTTTTTTCTGCCGTGAGATTCCTCCCTCGTGTTTGGCACCCCCAAATCATATGTACCAAATTTCCATCTCCAGCTTCCTACAATATCTGTCTTATTTTAAGCCAGTAGACTTTATTTTAAGTCCATTTTGTGGCACTCTAGTTTCAGCACATTCAGCTCCAATGCCAATCGTAACTTTAAGGGACACAATCATGAATGCCATCATCGCGAAATGTTGGAATCCTGAAAATTTAAATCCCTAGAGTCTAAAATCCTACCATCTAAAAACTCTTCCAAATCAACCCGAAAGCATTAAAGTCCTCAGACAGAAATTTGAAAGCTGAATCTGAGCAGAAGGACTGCAGGGTGGCTTTCATTTGTATGCAGGATTGGTTATGCTGTGTTAGTTGCATCAGTAAGTTAGGTCAACCTATTTGTTTCAAAGACAACTTGTTGTTGTTTCTTATTTGGAAATTGAGTATGGTTTAAGGAGGTATTATGGGAGCCAAGTCAATAAGTACACTTGTGGGCTTTATCTACATGTCGAATTTGACTGAATAAGGAATGCCTAGGAACCTGTAAAACATTATTTGAGGTGTGTCTGTGAGGGTGTTTCCAGAGGAGATTTTGTATGTGAGTCTGAGTGGGCTGATGAGAAAGATCTGTCTCATTGTTGGTGGACATCATCCAATCTTGCTGGAGTACCTGAGAGAACAAAGACAGAAGGCAAGAAGGCAGATGGGTCTCCGTCTGAGAGCTGGGACAGACTCTTCCTTCTTGCCTTGAACGTCACAACCCAGGGTCAATCGTCTTTGGATTCTGGGACTTCTACCAGCACCCCCCAGGTCCTGAGGCTTTTGGCCTGGCTGAGTTACATCATTGCCTTCCTGGTTCTGAGGCCTCAGACTGACTGAACCAGCTATCAGCATCCCAGCATCCCAGCTTGCAGACAGCTTGTCATGGAATTTCTCAGCCACCATGACAGAAGGAGCCACCTCGTAATAAATCTCTTCTATACCCTCTGTCTATATATATTCACCAGTATCATCTCTCTGAGAACCTGGCTAATTTGTTGGGGAAGCCGAATATCCTTCCTTCTTACTGTATCCTTCACAACATAATGGAAGAAATTCAGAAATTGTTCCCTTGAAAAAAGGCTGTGATAAGTTTAGTGTGTACGAGGCTACCTAAGGTGAAAGATAAAATATTAAAAGCTAGTTATTATTGGTGCTGCAAAAGTAAGTCTCCTTATTTGCAATGGCTATGCACAATCAGAATTTCCAAATGAACAAGCACATACCTCTATAAAATGTGCAGGCTAGGCATAGCGTGGCTCATGCCTGTAGTCCCAGCACTTTGGGAGGCTGAGGTGGGCAGATCACCTGAGGTCAGAGCCTGGAAACCAGCCTGCCCAACACATTGTCCACATCTCTACTAAAAATACTGAAAATTAGCTGGCATGGGTGGCAGGCACCTGTAATCCCAGCACTTGGGGAGGCTTGGAGGCAGGAGAATCCTTCTGAACCTGAGGCAGAGGTTGCAGTGAGCCGAGATCACCGCCATTGCACTCCAGCCTGAATGACAAGAGTGAAACTCTGTCTCAAAAAAAAAAAAAAAAAAAAAAAAGAAAAAAAAATGTAGATCACAAATCCACTCTCCAAATACAAGTGCACCAAGTGTTTGGAAGATCATAGAAGTGAAAATGCAGGTGAAAAAATACAAGAAATATTTTCTGCCAAATTATTCAATTATGTATGACTACTTCCCTTTCACACATAGCACCAACCCACTATGCTCAGATTTCATCTCTCACATAATTTCCAACACTAAAGGTATAAATTGTAAAGAGTTTTAGAGAGCTCTAATTCATTATGCATTTTGCAAATTGGACTCCATGGAAGTACCTTATCACAAAGTTGACTTTGCACGTAAGCCTTGTGCATGTGTGTGAAATTCACTCAATTTTAATTAATTAACAAAGAGATGTCTTTAAATAATAATAAGAGATGGCTTTGTACATTGGCATTTGTGAAAGATAATATTGCTTGACATTCCTTTAACATTTCTTTAGCCATCTGCACATGTGGTGGCAACTCATCACAGTTTTGATCAATCTCCTTGTTATCACAGGTTATCTGCTTCGCTATTTGCATAACCACAGTCATGAACCTTGGGTGCATGCAGTCAACAATCATAGTCATAATACATTCATACATCTTGTTTTTTGATCTATTTCTTTATGAACAGAGCTTGCCTGCTCATAACTGTTATACCCTCGTGTGAATGTCTTAGTATACCTGAGTGTTTATGTTTGCAAAATATGTGTTATTATTGCCGATTTATTGCATAAAGTGCCAATCAAGTATTCTGTCCTATTTTTATGCTTCTCAAAATATTCCATTTTAAAAAATCTACAAATAAGCTTTCTTTAAAGATTTAAATTTTTTCCAAAATTATATTTTGAGGGATTTGATCTTTCAAGAGTGTAATTTTCGATTATAAACCCGAAATTTTGATTTTTCAGGATTTCAACACTCAAGATTATGATGTCTAGGATTGTGTCTTTATTATGGCCCAAAACCTATTAACTCATATAGACTTTTCAATGTACATGTTACAGTGTGTAAGGTTACTGCTATGATGAGCAATATATCTGATGTGCCGGCAATATCTTTATCAACTATAACCCAAAAAATCAAACTTCTATTGTAACTTTTAAGCTACACTTATATTGTCCCATATACTCTGGTTGTCTGCAGTATTGCTGTGGTTCTATTAGAAGATAAACACTGGGCTTCACAGTTCCTGTTATTGAAAATCCCAAGAGGTCCTGAAAAATATTTAAAATAAATTTTTAAGAGACAATGACTACATTTTTAAAAGAGGATTTGCTCCTGGAGTAACATAAACAGTACAGAACACTTCATAATGCCAATTTTACACAACAAAATAGGTGATAATTCAGGACTTTAGAGTTTTCTATGACTCCTGCTATTGAAAACTCCAATTGCTGCTCTCAGTGAATCCCTGGATTTATTGCAGGGTCAGTAAATAATGAGTGACACATACATACATACATATATCTTATATATCTATTACATATATGTAATGGTTAGTCAACATTATTTGAATAGACAAGGAATAAATACTCAAGATAGGGACTTTGAGATAGACGCTTACTTTATTAGCTTAGGTGCAATCTTTTGGCCTTCAACCACTAAGAGTTTCAGAACACAAGCATGTGGCACCTATAGACCTTGACTATTGTCTATCACCACACACATGCAATGCATATCAAAGCATAAAGAAATAATTTTTTCAATTGCAGGTCTCAACCCCATACACACTGATCAATGAAGCTTTTGTGGGGAAGGATGAAATGTAATTAAGGATGATGGTTGCACGATTCTATATGCTAAAAACTGTTGTCTGTATACTTAAAACAGCTTAGAAATTTATGATATGTAAATTATATCTCAGTAAAGCAGTTAAACAAAGTGAATCCCTCACCCAGAGATTCAAATTCAGCTTGTCCCTAATGTGCAGCTGATAAAATCTCCCCAGGTGGTTTTTAATGTGCAAGCTGTGGGCTGACAAACCACTAGTTTATAAATCAGTTCAGAACTCCCATGGCTAACAATTCCTGCAGACACCTGGAATCCTTGGACCGCTATGGAGACAATTGATTATTCTATGTGTGTAGACCTGGCTACCCAGGGACTCCACCTCAAATGCCACATGTTATCAGTACACGCAAACTCTATTGTTCCAAACCTAACCAAACAATATACAAACACAGAGATTTTAAAGCAGACGTCTGTTGGTTCACCTGCCAACCTTCCAGACACTGTCCCCTGTGTTGGTGCCTGAAATCTAAATTTCAAAGGTCTGTATTCGAGTTCCCCTGGATCAAAGTGACTCCTAGGCTATGTTAATGTCTTGTGTTAAAATCTAGTACCCAAGTTCTCAAGTAAACAGCAATATTACCAGGAGGCACATGTCCCAAAAATAGTTTGGGGAACTATGCACTCAAAGTCACAAGGTTAAAACAAATGACAATTCAATGTAGTCATGTCATAAGGAGAGTGACATTCATGTGAGAACAGCCAGAGAATGAGATTAGTTCCTGTTACTTTGGCTGGCTGACCATGGGTTATGTCTTCTAATCCACTGGCACTCCTCTTTCCTCCCATTCTTCTGCTATGGAAAAAAGGGCTGACCTCCTTAGGCTGGGAGGTCAACTCTCCCGTCATTGTTCTGAAGCCCATATGCTTTCACAGAAAACTAAGATTCTCAGTTAGACTTATTCCCTTTTACAACCTCAACCTCAGTTGCCATTCTTTCTTTTCAGTTCTTAAATATGCTTCTTCTCGCCTTTTAATAACAAACAAGCAAAATCCTCAGGACTCCTCCTCCCACTTCCCTCTCCTGGCCAGCCATGTCCCATCCATGTCTCCATTTTGCATTCACCTTGACTGGACTCCATCAGTTGCCGCTATTGTTTACACACACCACTTCCTCTCACATCCATGCCAGCACTGCCCCCAGCATGGACCCACCTCCTGATCTACCTCTCCCTGTGCTTGCCTACCTGGCTTCCAGAATGTGGGCATTCTAAGCTCTCTTCTTACCCCCAGTTCTTATTTCGTCTCACCCTTTGTCTCTTATTAGTATTTGCCCCACTGTTCCTCTTCTCTCCTAGGAAGTTCTCATCTACTGTGATGCTTCAAATTGCTACATAAAACTGAAATCTCCTCTGCAGATTGCCTCTACCAGATCTATTCAACAGAACACCAACAACCCTAGCTTTCAACTCTCTCAGGATCTCAATATACCCAAGCTGAAATCACGATCTCCCTATAGATTCAGTTCAGGGTCTCCCTGGTTGCTGACTAGTGCTCATGCCCCATCTGTTTGGTTAGCTTTGAAATGCGAGCCATCACCCCTTTGGTCTCTCCCCTCTTTCATCCTCTTGGCAAGTCCCCCACATCTAAAGGATTTTACCTCAAGTATTTCTCAAATCCCTTTGGTGCACTGTGTACTTGCAATCTCATATTATTCCAGATTGTTCGTCTAAAGCGCACTTGTCACCACCTTCTCTTAAACCCATAAATGATCCTCCATGGATCAGGGGATAAAACCACAATCCCCGGCAGCCTCATTAAAGCCCCTGATAATTCACACCCTCTCCATCTCCCCAAAGTAGTGAAACATGACTCACTCCCCTTTTCCCTACTCTCCAGCCACACTAGCCTCCTGGTCTCCATGAGGGAAATGAGTGTCGTTTTCTTTGGATGCTGTGTTCTCAATGCCCAGCACAGTTGCTGCCACATCATAGGCACTGGCAAAATATCTGTTGATTAAATGAATTGAATTCCCTAAGCCTCAGTTTGCTCCATTTATAAACTAGGCTAGTGATAGCAGCTAATATTTAGAATGACTTTTAAGGAAGATGCTACATGATAGCACTGGCAAAGATACCTGGCAGAGTCTAGCACATCACTGGGGCACTGAACAAAGATAATTATTTAAGATGATGATCCTGTGGTCCAAGCTCTCACTGGGAGCCTGAGTCAGAAGGATTGCTTGAGCCTAGAACTCAAAATGCAGTGAGCGCTAGGATCACACCAATTGCACTCCAGTCTGAGGACAGTCTCAAAAAATGACATACTGATTAAGAATAAAAGAAAAACTGATCAGGTGCACAAATTCATAGGACAAAACCCAATTTATGCCTAGATGATCAATAATGTTATCAAGCAGAAGCAGAATTCAGGGTTTTGTGAATATCACCCCCATAGTTGTATATTTGAGGAAAAAGCAGTCCATTTTGATATGGAAAAGAACAGATTTATATCATAAAGAATAATTTGTTCTGGTTCAAATGGTCTTTGTGACCCCCCGGTAAGTTGCTTACCCCCTTTGTAATTTCCATTTCCTTGAACACCAAATGGGTGTATTGGTCTGAAGAAGTGGTCCCAAATTTCGAAAAGTCTCTAGAGTGATCCCTCAATCCTGGTAGAGCTGGCCATGCCTGGGGGTGGGGTACGGGCCTCACCTCTGCTTCATTCAGAGCAGCCCCCATTTTATGTTTCTATATTAAAATTCTGAACAAAGCATTCTAGTCTAAAACCCATGGTGATAATGTGAAATGAGATTGAGGGAATGTTTGCTTTCAGTCAGGATTCTTGTGCTGCAAGCCAAAGAAAGCCCCCACCTGCCGCCTCAACAGGAAGAAAATGTCCACCATAAGACGTCCTCCCAGGCTCAGGTTCATGTCTCCATTGGCTCCTGTGCCTGCTTCTCCCAGCTTGTCTCTTTGCCAGGTGCGGTTGCAGACCTGCTGACGCCTGTCCCCAATCCTCCCACCCACAGGAGGCTGGCCTGTCAGGCTATGTCTGTGGAGGAGCCAGTCCTGGCACCCCCAATCTCCAGGTGACCCTGAGTCACGCATCCACCCCTGATCCAGCCACAGAGCCCCGGGAGCTTGGGTGCTGCCTCCACGGGCCAGCTTTGGGGTTCTGCTCCCCACCTTAGGGCTGAGGATTGGGCCTCATGTGGTTATGTGACCTGAGGGTGCTGAGGTGGGGCTCCTCAAGAGAAATTAGAAAATGGTGACTAGATGGTTAAAGAAATGCTGCGAGTGAAACCAAAGCTCAAACATCTGGATGCCTGGACGACTTTTAAATCCTCAGAAGAATCTCAATTCCCTCAGGCAACTTCAGTGAAATTGCTGCTTCAGCTCCAGCTACCAACAAAGCCTCCCGACCCACAAGCACCTCTTTCTGACTATCTCTGACTAAAAAATTAAACATAAATTCCAGACCCCTCGGAAAGCCAACTGGCCTTCTCTTAACTCAAACCTCGCTAACAGAATAGTCAGGAATGAACAAAGCTCCTCCGGAGTGCTGCTGTCGGCAGAATCTGACTGTCACATCTTCCCTTCTCCGGGTTGTTTGCTCTGACTCTTATCCGCTCTATCTTGAAGAGCTTGGACAAGTTCCCTATCCATTCAAGCAGCTCCCTCGCCATTACATACCTCTGTTGACCTAGAATATTAGTCTTTTGTGTAGTACTATATCAAAAGTTTCTTTGAAGTCCAACTAAATTATAGCCAGGCTTTCTCCTGTTGACTCAGTGCTGTTTCCTTGAAAAATTATCAGATCAACCACGACAGTTTCTCTCAGGAGTCCATGTCGACTACCTGTAATTGCCAGGGCGAAAGCAGTTCTGCCCGAGCGCACCTAGTGCTCGTTCCGCTTTGGTTCTCTGAAGCCAAGATGAAGCAAGCAAGCTCCCAAGTAGTGAAACTCTGTGGCCCCTTCTCCAGGGATGAGCCAAGCAGCTCAAGTTCCTTTACGTTTTTATCATGCATTTAAAAGAATGTCCCCAAAATGGTAATTCTGTTGAAGCGAGAGAAAGCATTAACGAATTTGGAAGCTGAAGCCTCTCAATCCAAACTCCTGCCTTTAGTAGCTGTGTGCATGGCTATAAAGGAATCACCTGAGGCTGCAATTTATAAAGAAAAGAGGTTGATTTTGGCTCACAGTTCTAAAGTCTGTACAGGAAGTGTGGTGCTGGCATCTGCTTCCCGCGAGGGCCCCAGGAAACTTCCAATTATGGCAAAAGGTGAAGGGAGAGAAAGGTATCACTTGGTGAAAGAGGGAGCTAGAGGAGAGGGAGATCCTAAGCTCTTAAACAACGATCTCATGTGAACTCATCACCACCTCACGACCATGGGGAGGGCACAGGCCATCCCCGAGGGATCTGCCTCAATGATTCAAACATCTCCCACCAGTCTCGGCCCAACATTGGGGATCACATTTCAACGTTGAGATGTAGAGGGGACATACATCCCAACCGCGGTCACATCATCATTCTGGAGTAAGTCCCCAAATGTCTCTGGAACTCGGTTTTCTGCCTGTCAGGGTGGCACTGATAATGACACCTGGTGTGTGTGGTCATTCTGCCAGAATTGAATGAGTTAATGGTTATGCAAAGCATCTCATCAAGTCATTCATTCAACAGTCTGCCACATTATAGGACTCACCAATGGTGTCATTTACTTATTTCTGCAAGTCATACTTCCTGCAGGCCATTTCTAATCTTACTTCCCATTGCCATTTTTTTCTACCTGCATAAGACCTTAAATATCCCATCCTCCTCCATTTTGTGTCATGTTTAATGGAGAGGAATATTTATTCCACACCTTTATATTTGGTTAAGAAAGAACTGCCCAGACCTCTTTGGTTTCACTTCCACCACGTATCCTCAGGAGGAACAAGGTTTTCTGAATAATGGGTTTTGATCTTGGCATGTTCAGGATCAAGCCCCTTTGTCTTTTTTGTATCTGCCTCCTGCAGCAGCAGGTTTGGGTCTATTCTCGGTCGCCCAGAGTGGCCTCTGATTTTTGACCTTTTTCTGAATAATTTTACTAGCACCTGCTTTTGGTCTCAATGTGCTGCATTTTTGGGTGGTAAACCTAGTCACCTTGTATCTTGTCATGCATTAAAAGTGTTCTGTCTCAGCAATGGGGCAGCTATCCAGTTGTGTTCAGACCAGGCAGGCAAGTCTGCTTAACTCAGGGTGGGTGGCCACTCTGCCTACTAGGATTCTGTAAAAAAAAAGAAGGTGACCTTATTTTTTTAAATTTAGCCGCTCAGCCTTGTGTGTAGCTCTGTTGTAGGACTCAGGCAGGAAGAGAATGCTAGCAATCCTCCTACCCTGTCTGAATTCATGTCCTCCCAATTCCTGTCTTATCCTACTCCTTAGTTAGACTAAATAAAACGCTACCCATGATGTCTTTCCCACACCATGCCTCCATTCTCCATGAGCTTGAGTAGCACCTACTCTCTGAACTCCCAGGGCCTCCCTGTACCTCCCTCCAGGTGATACTTGTCCACTGTCTCAGACAGCTATCCTCATTCATGCATATACAGTTAAATTTGTTCACTTGTTTTCAGGGCCAGTCCTGCCATGGTCCACTTGTATATTCTATAGTCATCATGAGTATTTGGTTGATGGATGCAGTGGAAACAACTTTTTATGTGAATGAGTGAATGAATTGATTTGGTTTCCAGGAGTGTGGATACAGCAGTACACATTACCACTAGCTTTGTCCTTGGGTAGCAGTGGCTGGTGCTTCATCTCTAGTCCACCTGGGACTTGCAGTTGTGTCACCTACTGCTCTGCAATTCTATAAAAGTTAGACTTATGAATAAATACCATGGACAAGGACTAACTGTTCTAAAGATTGGCATAG
>JAKGGE010000065.1:0-11982 GCA_023748175.1 Hoolock leuconedys | reverse complement strand
CTCAGCAATGGGGCAGCTATCCAGTTGTGTTCAGACCAGGCAGGCAAGTCTGCTTAACTCAGGGTGGGTGGCCACTCTGCCTACTAGGATTCTGTAAAAAAAAAGAAGGTGACCTTATTTTTTTAAATTTAGCCGCTCAGCCTTGTGTGTAGCTCTGTTGTAGGACTCAGGCAGGAAGAGAATGCTAGCAATCCTCCTACCCTGTCTGAATTCATGTCCTCCCAATTCCTGTCTTATCCTACTCCTTAGTTAGACTAAATAAAACGCTACCCATGATGTCTTTCCCACACCATGCCTCCATTCTCCATGAGCTTGAGTAGCACCTACTCTCTGAACTCCCAGGGCCTCCCTGTACCTCCCTCCAGGTGATACTTGTCCACTGTCTCAGACAGCTATCCTCATTCATGCATATACAGTTAAATTTGTTCACTTGTTTTCAGGGCCAGTCCTGCCATGGTCCACTTGTATATTCTATAGTCATCATGAGTATTTGGTTGATGGATGCAGTGGAAACAACTTTTTATGTGAATGAGTGAATGAATTGATTTGGTTTCCAGGAGTGTGGATACAGCAGTACACATTACCACTAGCTTTGTCCTTGGGTAGCAGTGGCTGGTGCTTCATCTCTAGTCCACCTGGGACTTGCAGTTGTGTCACCTACTGCTCTGCAATTCTATAAAAGTTAGACTTATGAATAAATACCATGGACAAGGACTAACTGTTCTAAAGATTGGCATAGCTACAGAAAACGTTCTATTCAGGCAGGAATTCAGCAAGCTAGATGAGAGGGTGATTTAGAGGTTTGGTGCAGTTCTGTTAGAATACACCTCTAGATCAATAGGGAAATATAGCTACATTTGAGCTTTTTCTTTTAAATTACCAAAGAATTTAAACAAGCTATTCATACTAAAAAGAAATAATCAGCAAGTCACCAGATAGGGGAAAAGAAAAACTGCTGAAATTGAACACATGTCCAAAAATGTAAAAAGGAAAAACATTGGGCTAATTTATGTCACCTCTAAGTTTGATGAAGATAGTCCGACAGTCGGCCATGAGGGGCCCATCCTGGCCCTGTTCTAAACTGGGGAACAGGCCATTCCCCACCCCCTGCAGTAGTTCGTACCCCACTGAAGGAAGCTGGTAGTGCGAGTAGATTTATGCTGCATTGAAACTGTGAGCCTCTGCCTGGGGGAACCCCCACAAAGGTCCCAATAGGAGTCTTCGTAGAACCCCTTGCTAGCAGGGACATGGGGATTACCTTTGTGGAAGGTCTGTTTAAAGGGATACAAATACATACAGCAGGGAGTCATTGATTCAGATTACAATGGGGAAATACATTGTTATATCTACTTTGTTCCCTGGAGCAGAGCCAGAGAGTGCATAGCACAGCCCTGATTGTGCCGTATGTGGGAATGGGGAAAAAGTGAAATTAAATGAACAGGGAGGATTTTAAAGCACAAATAAACAGGCAAAGCAGCTTATTTGGGTGCAACCAAATTACTGATAAAACGACCTAACTGTGAAATAACTATTCAGGGAAAGAAGGTTTGGTAGATACAGGAGTGGATATTTCAATCATTTCTACAGCACTGGCTGTCCCTGCGGGTCAATTCAACCCACCAAATTTAACATAAAGTTGAGTTGGTAAAGCCTGAAGTATAATCAAAGTAGTTTATATTTTTGCACTGTGAAGGGCCCTCATGGACAACCTTGGGACTATTCAACCACCAGGTAACTTCTGTACCTAAGTAAATGCTGGGAAGAGATTGTATTACAACAATGGGGAGCACAAGTTCTAATTCCAGAACAATTATATATAGCTCCCCTCAAAAAGCCGTAACACATACAATGGCTTTAGAATGGGTAGTACGTCCTGGCATGGGACCAGAAAAAAATTTCAAAAGATTTGAAAGAACTGCTTCAAGTGGAAAGACAAAGTTCCCACCAAAGATTAGGGTATCATTTCTTTTGCTGGTGGCCATTGTTAAGCCTAGAACCCATAAGTACCTTTAAATGTATAACAGATAAGCCAATTTGATAGAACAATGGCCACTAAGTATAGAGAAACTGAGGCTTCAGAGAAATTAGTTTACTGAACAATAGAAAAATGGCCCATAGTCTAAAATTCTCCCTTGGAATTCTCCTCCGTAGTTTCTTGTGGGTAAGAAAAATTAGGTAAATGGAGAATGTTAACTGACTTTAACAGCCATAAATTCAGTTCTTTACTATCCCTAGCTGAGCAAGACTGTAAATATAATTCTGCAGTAAACAACCTGCAGCCTGCTGGGTGTTTTCATTGTTTCACAGTTGGGTCTAGTAATGGTAAAGCTTCTTATTCTGACTCAGTAGTTATTCAGATTCTATAAAAAAGCAAAGCTTGTAGCTGTAATTGAGGTATTGACTGCTTTTCATATGCCCATATTGTGATTTCTGATTCTACCCATTCCACACAGTTAATTGAAAATGCTCAGTTATGATATCATACAGACAAGAACTGATGATAAAACAAGTATGGGGAGAAGAATTGCAGGACAGTCCAGCACAATTGAATCTAGCATTATTAACTTTAAGTTTGTTGAGCCTGCCCAGAGGCCAGATGTTATCAGCAGCTGAACAGCATCTACAGAAACCAGCTGCAAAGACAGTAGCAGAACAAGATTTGGTGGAGAGATCCAATAACAAAAGTTGGGAAACAGAAGCCAAAATAATAACTTGGTTGAGGTTATGCTTCAGGTTTCTCCAGACAATCAACAGCTGATTTGGATACCATCAAAATGCCTGAAACCTTATCATGAGCCAGATGCCAAGGAAGATATTCCAGGAGGATATCGAGGAACCCCGGCCATTGCAGCCATGTTGAGGCTGATGCTGAGGAGGACCCCAACTGTCATGAGCAACACCCATCGAACACAGCCACCCACCTGGGGACAGATCAAGAAGCTGTCACAGATGATAGAAGCAAACCTGAGAAAAGTGGAACAAGCAGTCACAATGAGTAATTTAATGGTAGCTATGATAGTGATGATCACCACTGCCATGAGTATTCCTTCAATAAGGGCTGACACAGGAAACACCCTACCTATTGGCATATTTATCAATCTTGTCTGGCAATAATGCCTGATATAATCAATTTGGCGACATACAGTTAATCGCAGCTTCTGGATATCTGTGGCTTCACCATAATAAATCTGCTCCTATAATTGAGGCATACTGCCCTAAAACCTATTTCAAACAAAATTGAACCTGGCTGAAAAATGAATGTACCTATTTAGGAAGATTGCATTTGCAGAACAGGCAGAGGTGCTGCAATCCAAGCCTATGGCTGATTGGCTGTCCCCTAAGGGATGTTTAGCTTACATTTCTCACATCTCTGGGGCCTGTGTGACACAACACTATGTTCAGCTGATCTGGAACAAAATGGACAGATGGTGGATATACAAGAAGTACGCAAGATTTTATTATCTGAACCATGCAGGTATAGTGGTACCTCAACCAAATGGTATGGTCTGCTGTAGGAGCTTTCGCAACATTAAGGATTTAGGAAACTATTAATAGCTCTTTAATAAGATCAAAAATTTGGGAAAGAATAAAAGCATCTTTAAAAGGACACTCTACAAACCACGAGCTTTTGGATATTGCAAAATTAAAGAATAATATTTAAAGCACATCCCAAGCACAATCTGACCCAATGCCAAGAACCGGGAGTGCTAAAAGGCCATTGCAGACAGATAGCAACTAGTAAACTCATTAAAATGGATAAAAACACTTGAAGCTCTGTAATTTATGATGATTGTGCTTTAATCTGTGTCAGGCTTTTGTTTCTGTATAGTCTCGGGTATGATGTAGATCCCGACTCTGTGAGAAGTGGGGCTATAACAAAGCTGACTTTGCTTTTATCGACGGAATCAAAGAAGGGAGCATTATGAACAGGCCCTCCCCAAAATCTCACCTTGCCATAAACTGGCCCCAAAACTGGCCATAAACAAAAATCTCTGCAGCACTGTTACGTTCATGATGGCCATAATTCCCAATGCTGGAAGGTTGTGGGCTTCACCGGAATGAGGTCAAGTGAACACCTGGCACCAGGGCAGAAAACTACTTAAAGGCATATTCTTAAGTCACAAACAATAAGCATGAGTGATCTGTGCCTTAAGGACATGCTCCTGCTGCAATTAACTAGCTCAACATATTCCTTTAATTTGGCCCATCCCTTCATTTCCCATAAGGGATAATACCTTTAGTTAATGTATCTATAGAAACAATGCTAATAACTTCTGGTTTGCTGTTGTCACATGAGTAAGTCTAGCTCTCAGCTCTGAAGGCTGTGAGACCCCCTGATTTCCCACTCTTCTGCTTCTACTTGTGTGTGTGTGTTCCTTTAATCTCCCATAGTGCCTCTTGGGTTAGGGCTGGTCTCCAACCGCCTGGTCTCCTCCAGTAAGTAATATTTTTTAAATCCCAGTTTGGTTTATCTTGTTGTTTTAGAATGTAAGGGTTTCTCTCTAGGCCTCCATTACTTCATATATGGATATTTATGTAACGCCACTTGTTGCAGCCCACTGGTGTCCAAGCATTCTGCCATGTGATGTGCAGGATCCTCACCTCCAGGCTCATTTCTCTTTCTCACTTTTTTACAACATAATTTACACATGAACTATATCAGACCATGGGGTACTTACTTCAATCATCACACAGTTTGGAAAAAAAACTCATGAAGGCTAGCCTATCATGTTTATCCATGCTTTATTATTTCTATTTTTCTTCATCGGCTGATGTTTCCTTCTTTTATCATTTTGTTTTGAATCAGGAATTTCCTTTTAGCCACATCTTTTAAAAAGTTTGTTGTGTCCTTCCTGAGTCCTGTAGGGTCTCTTCTGGCAGCCCACATATTGTGGGATCTTAGATACAGCCAGGGTGGGTAACGGGCTGCATGAGGTCTTGAAATTGTGGTGGTCCGGCCACAAGTGCAGGGGTTGCACTTGACCTAAAATAAGTCACCAGTACTTCTGTGTCCAGACAGAATTGATGGGTGCTTTCATTATTTCAAGGTATTGTCTGTATTTATGAGGGATTAATTTTTGGATAATCAAAGACACATGGAGGGACTCACTGGAAAGATATAGTAATAATTTCTTTTATTATTATTATTATAATTTTAAGTTTTACAGTACATGTGCACAATGTGCAGGTTTGTTACATATGTATCCACGTACATTACAAGTTGGTGTGTTGCACCCATTAACCTCACATGGCAGTATATATTTCCCAAAGCGTCCCTCCCTCCCCCACCCCCACACAACACTCCCCGAGGTAGCTGCTCCCCCTTCCCAGTCCATGTGTTCTCACTGTTCACTTTCACCCAAGGAGTGAGAGAATGTGCGGTGTTTTTCTTTTGTCCCCATGTATAGTTTACTAAAAAATGATGGTTTTTCCCCAGTCTTCATCCATGTCCCTACAAAGGACATGAACTCATGTCATTTTTAATGGCTCCATAGTATTCCATGTATATAAAGCACATTTTCTTTAATCCAGTCTATCGCTGTTGGACATTGCTATTCCGTCTTTGCTATTGTGAATACAAGGTCGCAAAAACATATCGCGGTGTACGTGTGTGTTCCTTATATAGCAGCAGAATGATTTATAAATCTTGGGTATATACCTAGTGGAATGGGATGGCTGGTCAAATCGTATTTCTAGTTCTAGATCCCTGAGGAATCGCCACACTGACTTCCACAATGAGCTGGAACTAGCTTTACAGTCCCATCAACAGTGTAAAGGTTCCTATTTCCACATCCCTTCCAGCACCTGTTGTTTCCTTGACTTTTAATGATCATTATTCTAACTGGTGTGAGATGATATCTCATTGTGGTTTTGATTTGCATTTCTCTGATGGCCAGTGATGATGGTATAGACATTTTATCATGTGTTTTTGCTGCATAAATATCTTCTTTGAGAAGTGTCTGTTCATGTCCTTCACCCACTTTAATAAAGTTGTTTGTTTTTTCTTGTAAATTTGTTTGAGTTCATTGTAGATTCTAGATATCAGCCCTTTGTCAGATGCCAGAGTAAGTTAAAATTTTCTCCCATTTGGTAGGTTGCCTGTTCACTTGGATGGTAGTTTCTTTGTTGTGCAGAAGTTTGTTAGTTTAATTAGGATCCCATTTGTCACTCTTGGCTTTGTTGCCATTGTTTGGTGTTTTAGATATGAAGTCCCTTGCCCATACCCCATGCTGTCCTGAAATGGTAATGCCTAGGTTTTCTTCTAGGGTTTTTTGTGGTTTTAGTTCTAACATGTGTCTTCTTTATCCATCTTGAATTACTTATAAAGTGTAAGGAAGGGAATCCAGTTTCAACTTTCTACATATATGGCTAACCAGTTTTCCCAGCACCATTTATTAAATAGGGAATCCTTATCCCATTTCTTGTTTCTTTTGTCAGGTTTGTCAAAGCATCAGAGGTTGTAGATATATGGCATTATTTCTGAGGGCTCTGATTTGTTCCATTGATCTATATATGCAGTGTCTCTGTTGTGGCACGAGTAACATGTTGTTTTGTTACTGTAGCCTTAGTATAGTTTGAAGTCAGGGTGGCAGCATTACCTCCAGCTTTGTTCTCTTTTGCTTAGGATTCACTTACATGCAGGCTCTTTTTTGGTTCCATATGAACTTTAAAGTGTAGTTTTTCTTTTTCCAATTCTGTGAAGAAAAAGTCATTTGTGTCGATGCATTGAATCTGTCATCAATTACCTTAGTACTATGGCCATTTCTTGTATATTGATTCTTTTCCAACTCCATGAGCATTATTGAATGTTTCCATTTATTTGTATCCCTCTTATTTCATTGAGCAGTATTTGTGCCTCCTTTGAAGAGGCTGTCCTGTCAGCCTCTGTGTTGGATTCTAGGTATTTTATTCTCTCTTTCTAGCTACTATTAGAATGGAGTTCACCATGATTTGGTTCTCTGTTTGTCTGTGATTGGTAAGAATGCTTGTGATTTTTGGTGTACATTGATTTTAATGAGACTTGCTGAAGTTGCTATCAGCTAAGGAGATTTGGGCTGAGACATGGGTTTTCTAGATATTAAATCAACAATTGCAAACAGGGACACTTGACTTCCTTCTTTTCCTAATTGAATACCCTTTATTTCCCTTCTCCTGCCTGATTGCCCTGGGCTAGAACTTCCAAATACTCATGTTGAATAGGAGTGGTGAGAGGGCATCCCTGTCCTGCCAGTTTCAAAGGGATTGCTTCCGTTTTGCCCATTCAGTACATGATATTACTGTGGGTTTGTCATGCGATAGCTCTATTATTTTGAGATACATCCCATCAATACCCACTTATTGAGAGTTTTAAATACATATTGTTGAATAATGTCGTGCTGGCCTTTCCTACGCCTGTTGAGATAATCTCCTAGGTTTTGTCTGGTTCTGTTTATATGTTTGATTACATTTGTATTGATTTGTGTATATGTTAGAACCAGCCTTGCATCCCAGGGATGAAGCCTAATTTGATCATGGTGGTGGATAAGCTCTTTGAAGCTGCTGGATTCGTTTTCGGTATTTTATTGAGGATTTTTGCATCAACAAGTATCAAGGATATTATCTTGAAATTTCTCTTTTTGGTTGTGGTTCCCCTGCCAGGCTTTGTAATAGGGATGATGCTGGTCATTCTCATAAATGAGATAGGAGGACTTCTTTTTCTACTAGCTGATTGGAATAGTTTCAAAAGGAATGGTACCAGTTCCTCCCTGTACCTCTGTGAATTGGCTGTGAATCCATCAGGTCCTGACTCCTTTTGTCGGTAACGCTATTGATTATTGCCACAATTTCAGAGCCTGTTATTGGTCTATTCAGAAATTCAACTTTCCTGGTTTATTCCTCTTGGTAGGGTGTGCTTGTCGGCAAATTTATCCTGGCTTCTTCTAGATTTTCTAGTTTATTTATTTAGAGGTGTTTAGAAATTTCTCTGATGGTAGATTGTATTTCTGTGGATCGGGTGGTGATATCCCCTATCACCTTTCTATTGGCGCGCTCTATTTGATTCTTCTCTTTCTTCTTTGTATTAGTCTTCATAGCAGTCTATCAATTTTATCTTCAAAACCAGTTCTGATTCGTTGATTTTTGAAGGTTTTTGTGTTCCCTATTTCCTTCAGTTCTGCTCTGATTTTGCCATTTCTTGCCTCTCAAGGCTTTCTCAATGTGTTTTTGCTCTTGCTTTTCCAGTTCTTTGAAGGTTGTGATGTTATTAGGGTGTCATGGATCTTTCCTGCTTTCCTTTGTGGGCATTTCTAGTGCTATACCTTCCCTACACACTGCTTTTGAATGTGTCCCAGAGATTCTGGTATCGCTAGGCTCTTTTGTTGTTCTCACTGGTTTCTAAAGAACATTTTTATTTCTTTGTCTCTCATTTTGCTATAAAAACCCAGTAGTCATTCAGGGGTTGTTCAGTTTCCATGTAGTTATATTGAGTGAGTTTCTTAATCCTGTGTTCTAGTTTGATTGCACTGTGGTCTGAGAGGCATTTTGTTAGTAATTCCTGTTCTTTGGACATTTGCTGAGGAGAGCTTTACTCCAACCATGTGGGTCAGGGGTTTTGAAACAGTGAGGTGTGGAAGCTGAGAAAAAATGTATATTCTTGTTGTTTTCAGGGTGAGAGTTCTGTAGACTATTAGGTCCACTCTGCGCAGAGCTGGAGTTCACCCTGGATATCCCTTGTTAACTCTCTGTCTCTGCTGGATCTGTTTAATGTTGACAATGGGGTGTTAAATCTCCCACATATTGTGTGGGAGTCTAAGTCTCTTTGTGGCCTGTGACTTTGCTTTTGAATCTGGGTGCCCTATAATAAGTGCATATATCCTTTAGGGACTTTAGTCTTTCTTGTTGAATTGATCCTTTTACCATTATGTAATGTATTCTCTCTTTTTGTCTCTCTTTTTTGATATTCTATTGGTTTAAAGTCTATTTTGAGACTCAGGGATTGCAACCCCCTGCCTCTTTTTTTTGTTTTCCATTTTCTTGGTAGATCTCCCTCCTGCTGCCTGCATTTTGGAGCCTCTATGTGTGTTCTCCATGTGAGATGGTTTCCTGGACAGCACAATTTGATGGTCTTGGACTCCCTATCCAATTTTGCTTTCAGTTCAGGCTCCTTTTAATTGGAGCATTGTTAGCTGATTTACATTTAAAAGTTAATATTGTTATATGCCTGAATTTGACCCCTGTCACAAGTGATACAAAGGTTGGTTATTTTGCTCGCTAGTTGATGCTTCTTCCTAGCCCTCGGATATTCTTACACCTTGGCATTGTTTTTGTATGGTTTGTAACGGTTGTTCCTTTCCATTTTAGTGTGCTTCCTTCAGCGCCTCTTAGGCGGTGGCCACCTATGGTGACAAAAATCTCAGCATTTGCTTCTTGTCTTTAAAGTATTTTTTCTCCTTCAATTTGAAGCTGCTGGATGTAAAATTTTGAGTTGAAAATTATTTTCTTTCAGAATGTTGAATATTGTTCCGACTCTCTTTCTGGCTTTAGAGTTTCTTTGACGAGATCCGCTGTTATTCCGATGGCTCGCTTGTGGATAACCCGACCTTTCTCTAGCCATCCTTAACATTTTTTTCCCTTCATTTCAACTTGTGAATCTGACAATTATGTGTCTTAATATATTCTCGCCAGGAGTATCTTTGTATATTCTCTGTGTATTTCCTGGAATCTGAATGTTGGCCTGCTGCCTTGCTAGATTAGAACTCTCCTGATAATATCTTGCAGACTGTTTCTTCCAACTTGGTTCCATTCTCCCCTCGCTAATACTTTCAGGTGTACACGAATCAGATGTAGGTTTGGTCTTTCACAGTCCCATATTTCTTGGAGGCTTTTGTTCATTTCTTTTTATTCTTTTTTCTCTAAACTTCCCTTCACCTCTATCATTCATTTCATCTTCCATCACTGTTACCCCTTTCTTCCATAGTTGTTCATATTGGCTACTGATTTCTGTATTCTTTCACTTAGTTCCTTGAAACTTGGCTTTTCAGTCTAATTTAGCTCCCCTTTTAAGTAATCTCTCTCTGTACTATTACGCGAAGTATACACCTTAATTTTTTTCATAAAGTTTTAACTTTTCGGCTATTGGTTTGAATTTCCACCTGTAGCTCTAGGAGAGTAGTTTGATCAATTTGAAGTTTCTCTTCTCTCAACTCATCAAAGTCATTCTCCATCCAGTTTTGTTCCATTGTTGGTGAGGGAACCGCGCCTTGAAGAGGGAGAGAGGTGCTCTTGCTTTTAGAGTTTCGAAGTTTTCTGTCCTGTTTTCTCCCATCTTGTAGTTTTACTCACTTTGGTCTCTTTATTTGGTGATGTACAGATCGGTTTCTTTGCGTGGGTGTCCTTTCTCTTTGTTAGTTTTCTTTCTAACAGACAGGACCTCAGCTTCATAGGTCTGTTGAGTTTGCTAGAGGTCCACTCCAGACTATGTTTGCCTGGATGCCAGCTGCGCGGGTGGCTGCAGAACAGTGATGGAACCGCCAAATTCAGCTGTCTGATTACTGTTCCTCTGGAAGTCGGTTCTCAGAGGAGTACTCCAACCGAGTGAGGTGTCAGTCTGTCCCTACTGGGGTGCCTCCCAGCAGGGCTGGGCAGTTTTGAGGGTGAGGGACCCACTGAGGAGGGTGGCAGCTGCCTATTCTCAGGATCTCCAGCTGTGTGCTGGGAGAACCACTCACTTCAAAGCTGTCAGACAGGGACATTTGGGTCTGCAGAGGTTACTGCTGATTTTTATTTGTCTGTGCCCTGCCCTCAGAGAGGTGAGCCTACAGAGGTGGCAGGCCTCCTTGAGGTGTGGTGTGGCTCCACCCAGCTCGCTGAGTTTCCTGGCTGCTTTGTTACCTGGGCAAGCTCTGCAATGGCGGGTGCCCTCTTCCAACCTCCTCACTGCTGCTCCTGTAGTTTGGATTCTCAGACTGCTGTGCTAGCAATCGGCTAGACCTCGTGGGTGTAGGGACCCTCCGCCAGGTGCTGGACATCTCCTGGAGGCAAGCATTTTCCAAGCCCTCACAGTGCAGTATTAGGGAGTACCTGATTTTCCCAGGTGTGGCCACAATTTCTTGACTAGGAAAGGGAACTCCCTGACCCCTTTGCGCTTCCCGGAAGTGAGACAACAGTTCGCCCTACTTCAGCTTCAGCTTTTCTGGCGCATGGTGCACTGGAACCCACTGTCCTGCACCCACTGTTTGGCACTCCTAGATGAACCCGGCACCCCATGTGAAATGTAGAAATCAACCATCTTCTGTGTCACTCACACTGGGAGTTGTAAGGACCGCTTTTCTATTATCCATCTTCGCCTGCACCCCCCAATCTGCAATAATTTCAATAAATATTTAAAGTATAACCAAGATGAGGCTGGTGTAGACAGGGAGAACAGCTCCATGCTACATATATTGAGATCATCTAAAGACAAGAAAATTGATGGGCATGAGTTTGATTTCAAAAGAGTAAAGGGGAATATCTGGTCCCCAGTTTCGGCTCTGGAAAGTTAGGAACTGCACCCGGACCCAACCCACCCTAATTACCTGTTACTTCCCTGATTGTGAAGCTATGAAAAGAAACACACAGTCACTTTCAGAAAATGAAGACATGGTGTTAGTGGCAAATCTCACTGTGGTTTGAATGAGCATTGGATGAACTGTCTGGAAGTGAGTCCCTTCTTCTACTCTGTCCAGTCAAGAATGGGGAGACACACTACAAGAGCTTTGCCAGGGCTTCAACCAAGTTCCATGGAATAACCTGGGCCTGGTTTTGACATGCAGGGCTTACCATTCAGGTGAGTGTGGCCAGTTTGCCTCTGGACAGAGATCACATGCACTGCAAGCCACCCCTTGCAGCAAGAAGTCCTCACAAACAGGACCTTCCCCTGGCAACAGGCAAGTGAGGCTCGGGGTCTGGAGCTGCCCAAGACTGGCCACATGCTCCAGGGATGTGGAAATTGTAGTGCCCTAGAGG
>JAKGGE010002204.1:0-19994 GCA_023748175.1 Hoolock leuconedys | reverse complement strand
CCTCTGGACAGAGATCACATGCACTGCAAGCCACCCCTTGCAGCAAGAAGTCCTCACAAACAGGACCTTCCCCTGGCAACAGGCAAGTGAGGCTCGGGGTCTGGAGCTGCCCAAGACTGGCCACATGCTCCAGGGATGTGGAAATTGTAGTGCCCTAGAGGTAGCCTCACCTGCCACCCAACCCACGCCCCCTCACTTTACCTCTCACACTTCACTTCATCTCACAGGGCCTCGGCCCACCTCACCACCCCCACCCCCGGCCCCAGGCCTCCAGTGCCCTGGGGCCCCTCGAGAGAGGCGGTGAGAACTCTCAAGGGCTCAGCTGACGGGCAAGAGGGGTTGGAGCCTGCCTGCCTGTGGGCCCTCCACAAGAGCAGCTGGCTGTATGCTGACACCCTCCTGGACCCGGCATAGTGCGCAGGCGGCTGAGGAGGCAGAGGGGAGCCCCTCAGGACTCTCTCTGCCCAGGTCTGTCCGTGAAATTCCGGCCGAGGGGCTCGAGCGATAGCTCTCAGAAACCTTCCAGACATCACACCCTACCGGGAAGCGGGAGGGGCCGGGGCGTGCCAGGAGGCTCGTCTGGACCCCTGAGCCAGCGAGGAGCCCCTGCAGAAACCTACTTTGAAGCAAGAGCCCATACCCGGGCATGGCCACCAGAGGCACAGCCCAGGCCATGGCGTTCAGAGCCCAGGGTGGGTGTTTTTCAGGAGATGAGAGGTCACGCCAGCTGAGGCAGCACTGGCGAGGGAATCACCGACTGGCGAGGAGACGAAGCGCAGAAGGTGCGGACCATCGGAACAAAATCAGGTCTGGCCGAAGCGGGACTCCCGGTCTGGGATTCACATCTGGTTTGAACCCGAAGGGCCAGGCACCCGGTGGGGTGGCAGGTGGCGGCGCCACACAGGCTGACGCTGCTTGCTGACTGGCGGGTGTAGCCTACGCCTGGCCGGTGCGGCCCGGCGAATGAGGGATTTTGCCTACGCCATCCCGGCTCCCCAGGGAAGGGGTGCTCTCCCACCAACAGGCGCTGCTTGTTGGCCTCCGCCAGCCCAGCAAATGCCCGAGGGACCGGGACCGCAGTGCGTGGCCTGCCTGGCCCTGGCGCGGTGGAGAGCCAGACCCGCTCAGAGCTGGGCCATAGGGCCAGAAGAGCTTCACCCACGTCCCAGGGCAGTCCGCAAGGGCTGCTGCTGGCCCCAGGGTTGCCGGGGGCATGGGAACCCCAAGCCTGGGCAGCTCCACATTCCCAGCTCCTGTGCTCCCTGCAGGCTCACAGCTGGAGCTCGATGCAAGCCGCCCGCCTCCACACTGCCCCAGGAGCCTCCGCGCTCCCTCTGCCTCCCCCCACCTGGGCCTGCTGCTGGATGAGCTCCTGGCTGCAAGGCCCAGAGTTTCTCACCAGGCTAACATTTCCTAGGAACCAGCCCCAGGGGAGCTTTGAAGCACTGAAGGAGACCCTGGCTGGGGCCACCCCCAGCCCAGCAAGCACACCACCTCTGCTGCAGGAGTTTTAGGACCCAGGTGGGGGGATCGGGCCGCCAGGCTATGTATTCCTTTCGCTGGAACCCATGGCTGACAAGGAGGGGCGTACTCCCTCTGGGGCTGACCTGCCTGGGATTCCTGCCTCGGCTCAGTCTGTGAGACCCACGTCGAGAACGCCATTCCCTTCCTCGGGACCCCAGGGATCACGCCAGGGATCTGCCCAGGTACCAGGGCCATCCACTGCACCTGGGTTTGCGGGCAATCACCTGGCTCTCCTCTTGGGAGCAGCCCAAAGCAGTGAGCTCTGCCTTCCACCACCCAAACACCGCCTGACCCCTGCTACCCCCCTTCCTCCCGCGGGTAATATATGCGTCCTCCCCCGGGCTGGGTGGGAGACCCCCATCCCAACAAACACCGGGCCCTGGTACCATCCAGGCCTACTCTCCCTACCGGGGCTCACCCTGTCTCTGCCTCCGCTCCTCAGGCAGTCACTGCCCACCTGCGGCTCCCTGCAGCTTCCTCCCAGCTGCCACCATGGAGTTTGTGGCTAAAACGCAGACCACAGACCCCAGGAACAACGGATGCTTGGACCAGGCCGGAGGGAAGGCAGGTACAGATGGAGAGAGGAAGGAGCATAGAGGGACGGGCGAGGACGCTGAAAGGAGGGAGGGAGGGAAGAGAGTGAGGAGGGAGTGGAGGAGGGACTGGAGAGGAGTGGCGGAGAACAGAGTTGTTTACTGTGAGCCGACCGGCGATGAGGAGGCTGGAGGGTGGCTGGTCAGAGGGAGTGAAGAAGCGGAGAGATTTAGCCGGTCTGGCCCTGAGCAAAAGGACCCCGCACTCAGGGAACGGCAAGGCCCGGTCCTGGCTGAGTGGCTGGGCCCACCAGAGTCTGGAAATGGGCGGCTGGACGGGATGCAAGTAATAATGCTCGTCCTCGGTCTCAAGCAATGGGCTTCAAGAGAAAAGACGGGACTCGGCTGTCACGTTTTCACCCTCAAGCAGATCACACATCCCCAGGTACAGGCCGAGCTAAGTGCAGCAGAGCGCCAGGCCGACAGCTCCCACCAAAGAGGGAGAGCCACACTCAGGACGACCTCGAAGGCAGACTTCGGATTTCCTCCCACGCTGCCTCGCCGCCTGCAAGGGGGGGCCAGTCGCTTCACGTGATCTCCGGGTCCCAAAGGCTGACCATGTTGGACTGCTCTGTTTCCCCAGAGCCCTGTGGGAATCCAGACACTCCCCAGGGAACGGTGGAAGACCAGTCCTTGTCTTCTCGCCTCTCCCTTGCCAGCCTCCTCCAAAACCCGCCAAAATGAAGACTCCCACGTTGCGGACATACGGAATCCATCGCCAGGCCACCCACGCTTCATGTATATCTCCTCTCTGGTTTCCTGGCCTTCAATCTGAAGCAACCGAGCCACACACCCATGTGGAGATTCTCGCGGCAACGCATAACCATCAGGCACAGGGTACCGGAGAGGGGGCCTTGGAAAAAACCTCAAGACCCCTCCCGGAGCCTCTGGTTCCACAATCCACCCACACCTCCAGGCTGTTTTCTCACTGTCAAGACGCGTGCGAAGCACAGGCAGCTGCCTGCACCCGCTGGAACTGCAGAGGTCCTGAGAGCTAGCCGCAGCCCACACAACCCACGCCCCTCGCCCCTTCCCTCCCTCCTCCTCGCCTTCTGCCTCGACCAGTCTCCGCCCCACCCCACCAACAACCCACCTCCTGGCTCAAGCCCAGTGCCCTTGGGCCTCCCTCGGAGGGCGAGAGTGGTCTCTCTCTCGCAGTGCTCAGCGACAGGCAAGAAGGGGTGGAGCCTGCCAGCATGGGCCTCATAGAGCTGTTATTAATCTGGGCGCCTGCCTCCCTGGTTGGACCTGAACGAGAAAATGAGCCCGGCTGGGAGCCGGTGGAGCCCTCCGAATCTCTGCACCGGTCCTGTCCGCGGAAATTCGGGGTCGGATCCCCGCGGATGGCTCCTCCGACACCCTCTCGGACAGCACACCTGACTGAGATCCAGGGATGGCGAGGAGACCTGCCTGACCCTGCTTCAAAGCGAGGCCCCGGCGAAATTGCTTTGAGCGGAACTGCATTCCAGGCATCGCCACCAGAATACGTGGCTGGCCCAGGCCACATGCCCGGAGCCCAGTGTCCAGATTTGTATCAGAATGAGAGTTCACGCCAGCTGAGGCAGCACCGGGTGGAATCTCGCCCCTTTGTCAGACGCGGGCCCGCAAGAAGGCAGGCTGTGAGCTGAAACCCTGCCACCCCCAGTCCAACTCTGCTGGTCAGAGCCTTTGAGAAGGATCGCTTCCAGGCATCGCCACCAGGGGAAGGACTGGCCAGAGAGATCGGCCTCGAGTCCAGGATTCAAATTTGGTTTCAGAACCGGCGTCAGGCAATAATCGTACAGGTTAGCAGGGCCGGGCAAGCATTCACAGGTGTCGGGTGTAACTGCCCTCGGGCGGGAGGTAACCTCTGCTCCCTGATCGGTCGCCTGGCAGGCGGGATTTCGCTTCACGACGCCCAGGTGGCTCCCCTGAAGGGGGCGCTCACACCCACAGATCTCGGGTGGTTACCGCAACCCCCTGAGCTTAAGGCTCAGGACCAGGACAAGGCGCATTGCCTGCCGGGCCCTGACACTGTGGGACAGCCAGGCCCCCTCAAGCTGGGCCACAGGGCTGAGGTGCTTGCACCACCCACCTCCCATGGCAGTCCATGGTGGGCTAAATAGCCCAAGGTGCTGGGATGGGAACCCCACAAGAAGCTCCATCTCCAAGCTCCAGCCCACGCCTTCTGGAGAGCTCTGCTGTCAGAGCAGATACAAGCAGTCCTGGCGCTTTCCCCACCTGGCCCCAGGAGCCCTCAAGGCCACTCCCCACCGGCCTCCTGATGAGCTCGTGGCGTCTGCTGGGGTTTCCTGCAGGACTGTGGCTAAACTTTCCTAGAAACCCCAGGCCCCTGTGAGCTGGGAAGCACTGGGAAGAGTCTCACTGGCTGGAACCACCCCTCAGTGAGGAAGAATACCAGGCCCCTGCTGGAGGAGCTTTGTAGGATGCAGTGGGAAGGGATCGGGGCAGGGCCACAGCTGGCCTCTTCGCTGGGAACCCATGACTGTTGTGGAGGGGCGGGTCTTCCTCTGCTGACCTGCCTGGGATTCCTGCCTTCTAGACCTGGGCCCGGTGAGAAAATCCAGGCAACGGAGAACGGCCATTCTTTCCTCGGCGTCCCGGGGATACCGGAGCCGCAGCCGGCCCAGGTACCAGCAGCTGGGCCAGCTTCATCACAAGACTCCTGAGCCTTATGTGTGAGTCACCACCTGCCCTCTCTCCAGAGCTGCCAGGGCAGAGCTCTCTTGTCTTTCTGCCACCCAACACCCGCCTGAATCCCAGCTAACATCGGCCCCCACGCCAGCCATATGCGTCCTCCGGCGAGTGGGGTGGGAGACCTCCGTCCAACGGAACACCAGGTCAAGTAACCGGCCCAGGGCTCCTCTCTCTCAACCCCCCCAGGGTTTGCTTACCGCCTGGCGCCTCCCTCCGCCTCATACTTTGCCCACCCATGCCTCTGCAGGCTCCCAGCTGCCACCATGGAGCGCCTGGTGGCTAAAGGCAGACCACAGACCCCAGGCACACCGGGATGCTGACGCCATTCAGGGTGGGAGGTGGGAGTTGCGGGTACAGAAAACCTCTCGGCCCTTCTGCAAGGACAGGCATCCCTGCATGAGGCTTGATTCGGGTGCAGGCCCTGTCTCAAGATGTTTTCTGCGCGCTTGGGTTTTCCTCAGCTTTGTGGCGGATGTCTCCTCGGGCTCTCTCGGCTTAACGGCTGTACATCACTGTCTCACCTGCCATGGGCCACCTGGCGGTCAGCTAAGACACCCGCCTCACTCCATCTGCTTTCGTTGGGGTCAGGGTGCCACGTGCAGCGCCACACTGGCTCCACTCGGTTCTCACGGCTCTCTGTCTTGCACTTGTATGGATAGTAGTTTCATGGGGGCCTGAGCCCTGCGCCTGAGTGGTGAGGCAGGCCACTGCTCCACCCAGGAAGGAGGGAGGCAGTGGGCTCACGGGTTGCGTGCATTTTCCCCACACACGGCACGCCTATGGCCCTGGGATCGCTCCGCGCAACAGCTAAACCTCTTCCGGCCACACCTGCACCAGAACCCCATGCCCTGACACCCGGTAGGGATCCATCGGATCCGAAGAGGAGTCCGCACAGTACAGCCGGCACCCCGAAGCTGCTCTTCCACCGGGAACCGCAGAAGTCCACCTAAGGAGGTCCTGGACCACTGGACTCCTAATGGGTCTGGACCTCTGGTCTCCGCGAGCTTTGGTAGTCCACCACTGGTTGCACCGGCCAAGGTTCTTAAAGCGCCGCCACCACTGCCGGGCCTCAGTTCCCCGGGCCGCCGTCAAGGTTTCACGCTGATTTCTGGTCCAGCCTGACTCTCCCGAGCCAGGCCGGGCGAGTCAGTCTTCTCTCCAGGTAAGCTATGCTGTAGGTCCGGATCCGGTTTATCACAGTGACCGGCTCATGGGTTCAGGCCAGGGTCCCTGAGGCTCGTCGAACTAGGGGAGCCCCAGCGACTGGCCCCTGAGTCGGGCTGAGATCAGTCCCGGCTGGCTAATAGGGATGGTGGTCCGAGCCCCGGATCTGCAGGCTGCCCAGCGCAGGTGAGGTTCAGCAGAAAGAAAGAAGTCTCAGGGAGGAGTTGTCCCAGATCTGACGGTCGCTGGGAGGCAGCCGATCCCAGGTCTGGCGCATGCTGGATCTGCAGTCTGAGTCTCCCCCAAAGTGGTGCCTTGTGATGCTCAGACGGTCTGCTCATGCGTCTGGCTGCTCTCCACCGTGGCTCCTGGGAGGTCGTGCTGAGAGCAGAACCCGGCATCAGGGGCTGCCTGTGTGTGGGTGTTAAACTCTGCTGCCCGGTAAATCTCCTGTGTGCATCTGGTGTGCTGCAGCAGGTTTGCAGGTTCCTGAGTGCTCAGGTGTTTAAGTGCCCACTCCCACGCCTCTCTCTGGATTTCACCCTCAGCCTGTCCCTCCTACACACTATCCTGTCCCGTCTGTGCTGCAGGTGTGTTTGCTTGGGACAGTGCCTTTGCTACCGGATGGTGAGCCTCTCAAGACGTCAGCCCTTCTTAGGCAGCTCTCCCTGGTCTCCAGGTCAGGTGGCTCCTCTGCAATACTCATGCATCCCAGTTCTTGGGTTGGGTGAATAACGTGGGCATCCAAGGCCGGAGTCAGCAGGCCCTGTTCATCCCGTGATCCCTGAGCAGCCCTTTGGGTTAGGATGAAGACTCCACCAGTCCAGCCAAGGACAACAATCCAGTCTCAGAGGGGCTCCACCGTCCAACCGCAGTGAGGGTGCCCAGAGAATCTCAAGAAGAGGGTTCTCACCCTCCTCGCCCCAGGCCCTCATTGTCAACCCAGCCAGTGGCCCTGTGGCCACACAGGGAGGGAGAAGGAAGTCGGGCGCAAGTGGGATGGGAAGCTGCCTGTGTGGGTTCAAAGGCTGGCCTTCCTGCCCAGCTCACCCCTTGGGCACCGGGATGGCTCTGGTGGTGCCAGCTGCATTGCCGCCAATCCTGCCCTGCTGGGCTCTGCCCTCTGTGCTCTGTCCCTCCCTCTTGCTCTGCCTGCCCTTGTTTCTGAGAAGCCTAGAGGCTCTTGGTCTTTTCTCAATGTCTTCCCACCCAGAAGACCTCCCAGTCCATCCGAGAAACTTCCTGGATGTGTCGGGTCGCGTGGTTGTTTCTCGCCAAACCTTTTCCAGCATGATTGGGCAGGTGCGAGATCCTGGCGCCTGGGTCTGGCAGCCGCCTGTAAGCTCCGGGTTCCAGGTCTTCAGTGATCGGCCAAGTGGTCGGTCCAGGTGGACGAGGCTACCTCGCACCTCGCTCCTGACATTTGCATTCAGGAGCCATCCCACCTGCACTTCCTCTTGATTGTTGGAGGGCCAGTCGGACCCTCTGGGCAAAGAGCCTCTAGTAATGACCTTCTGGCTCCCACGGGATGCTCGGGGAGCCAAAGGGACTGGGATTTCAAGGAAGTTGGGAAGGTGGCGTCAGTACTCAGCCAGTGGCGGGTGGTGGGTAATGTAGTTTTTTGGAAACCCTCGTCTCTCCTGGCAGGCATCCCTGCATGTGGCTTGGATTCGGGTGCAGGCCCTGTCTCGCATGTTTTCTGTGCGCGCTTTGGTTTTTTTCCTCACAGCTTTGTATGGCGAGGCCCCTGCCCCGGCTTAACGGGCTGGATCACTGTCCCACTGCCATGCGCACACCTGCGGTCACAAGACACCACCACTCCATCTGCTGTTAGGTCAGGTGCCACGTAGTTCACCGGACCCACCCCTGACCCATGGCCTCTGTCTCTTGCACTTGTGGCGAGCAGAAGCTCATGGGGTCTTAGCCCCCTGCTGCCTGAGGTGATGGCAGGCCGCCACTGTCACCCAGGAAGGAGGGAGGCAGGGTTCACCGGTCAGTGCATTTCTCCGGCCGGCCTGCACACCCCATGTCTCCAATGTCTGCAACAGTCCTTCCTTACATGCTGGCAGCCTGTAACTCCCATGCCTCGGCCCACCCCGGTAGATCCATCATCGGATCTCAAACAGTGAGTCCACAGTCCGCCGCACCTCAAGCTGCTCCTCCACCGGAACCGGGCAGAGTCCTGGACAAGGAGGTCCTGACCGCTGGACTCCTACCGTCTGACCCTGGGACTCCTACAGGCGCAGTAGTCCGCCTTTCCCCGCTTCAAGCACAGCCATGTCTCTGTTAGCCAAGCACCGCCTTGCCTCTCCTTCTCTCGCCTGTCACAAGGTTTCCGTCACATTTTCTGTTCCAGCCTGATTCTCCGGGAGCTAGCTGGGTGAGTCAGCCTTCTCCAGTGGTCGTTGTACCATCTGCCGCTTAATACAGTGACCGTCAGCTGCCTGGTGGATCCCTTGAGACTTGGCTGACTAGGGAGCTCCGTTTCGCAGTTCTCGAGTCACGAATTCAGTCCCACAGGCGTTAACAGGGATGGTGGTCCGGAGCCCCGGATCTCTGCTGGAGGGTCCAGCAGAAAGAAGCATTCAGGGAGGGAAGAAACCCTGGGTGGACTGGGTGGGCCTGCTGAGGCAGTCAGCTGGGATCCCAGGGCTCAGGGCGCATGCCGGATCTGGTGTGCCCTGAGTCTCCCCCCAAAAGTGGTGGCCTCAGGAGGTCGAGACGGGTCTGCTCATGCGGCCTGGGGCTGGCTGCCTCCCACCCGGTGGCTCTCAGCCTGAGAGCAGAACCCGCATCAGGGGGGGGCTGCCTGTGTGGGTGCTAACCTGCTGCCTGTACCTCTGTGTGCATTCCGGTGGTGGCAAGTAAAAGCAGGTTTGTGTGTGTGTCTGTGAGTATGCTTGTGTGCTTGGGTGCTCCACTTACTGCCCTCTTACTCTCACCTCTCATTTTCCTCACCTCTCCCCTATTACCATTCCCCGTCCCAGCTCAGGGCGGTTTGCTGGGACACAGGTGCCTTATGCTGGATGGTGTTCTCTGACGCTCGCCTCTTCTGGCAGCTCTCCCGGCCCCACGGTGGTCGTGGGTTCTCTGGCAGTCATCATTTCCCGGGCGCCCGGCTTGGGTTGGTGAAGGCGCAGCACTGGCATCTGCACGGAGCCGCAGTTCTGTTCATCCCCCTCCCGCATCCTGAGCAGCCCCTTGCCAGGATGAAGACCTGACGCACCACAGCCCAGCCAAGGACAACGGCTCAGAGGGGCTCACCTGTCCAACCGCAGGAGGGTGCCCAGAGAATTTCAAGAAGAGGGTTCTCTACCCCTCTCGCCTGTGCCCCCATTGTCACACCCAGCCAGAGCCTGAGCAGCTGGGAGGGGAGAAGCAGCCATGGATGGGAAGCTGCCCAGGTGAAGCCTAAAGCCTGGCCTTCCTGCCCAGCCTCTCACCCTTGGCACTGGATGGTCAGCAGGGTGCTGTGCTGCATTGCTGCCCAACCCGCCTGCTCTGCCCTGCTCTGTCCTCCTCCCTCTTGCTCTGCCTGCCCTGAGCTCTGGGAGAAGCCTAGAGGCTTCTTAGTCTTTCAATGTCTTCCACCCAGAAGACCTCCCAGTCCATCCGGGAGAAACTTCCTCTGACGTGTCGGGTCAAAGATTGTTTCCCCGCCAAACCTTCCCAGCATGATTGGGCAGGTGCTGGAGATCTGGAGCACTGGCTCACAATGCCTGGGACAGGGAAGCTCGTGGGTCTCCCCGTGTCTCGAAAGTGACGGGCTATGCGGCTCTGTCCAGGACCTTGAAGCTTCTTGAGGGCAACCCCACCGCTCCTCATGGACTACCCAGCAGCATGCAAGGCCATCCCAGCACCCAGAAATTCCCTCTCTGGATTGTTGAGGGTCAGTCGGATCCTCCCAGCCCCTGGGCAAAGAGTCTCAGCAATGAATCTTCTGGCTCCCACGGATGTCAGGGAGCCAAAAGGGGACTGATTTCATGGGTGCCGCAAAGGTGGCTTAGGGCCCCAGCCAGTGGCGGCGGGTAATGTAGTTTTTTGAAAACCCTCAGCCCCAGTGCATCCCTGCATGTGGTTTGATTCGCGGTGTCCTGTCTCAAGATATTTTCAGGGCGCTATTTTTTCCTCAGCCAGGGCGTGAGGTCTCCCCTGCCCCGGAAGTGAACTGCCGGGACATCAATGTCCGACTGCCATGGCTACCCATGTGTCAGCTAAGACACCCCACCACCGTTGTTAGTCAAGCTGTGCTCACGCACACTGGTTCCACCCTGGACTCCAATGCGCCTGCTCTGGTAATCTGTGATGATGACAGGCCGCGGGGCCCGGTCTCTGCCTTGAGGTGGGAAGCAGGCCACCACCCCAGGAAGAGGAGGCAGGGTCAATGGTCAGTGGCATTTTTTCCGGCTGACGGCACACCTTGCGTCTCCCTGGGATCGCTCCAAAACAGCTAAACCCTTCCTGGCCACAGGTGTCTGTAACCTGCCCATCACCCGTAGATCCATCATTTGATCCTAGAGTCCGCACCCAGCTGCACCTCAAGCTGCCCTTCCACTGGAACCTGCTTATGTCCCATCATGAGGAAACCTGACCACTGGACCCCACGGCCTCGCTGGACCCTGATCTCCTGCAGAGGCGCTTTGGTGTCTCACTTCCCCTGGGCCGCCCCATGACTGCCTCAAGGGGCCCCAAGCCACCAGCCTGCCTCTCGCCCTTGCTGCCTCCGCTGATTTCAAGGTTCAGCAGCCTGACTCCAGCCAGCGGGTGAGCTTCAGCCTCTCCAGTGGAGTTTGCGCTGAGGTCTGATCCGGCCGCCAGTCAGCCAGTGACCGCCCGCTGCCCGGTGGGTCCCCAGCACTGGCCGGACTAGGGAGTCTCCCCAGCGATCGTGTTCTGGAGTCAGTCATAGACCAGTCCCCGGCTGGATGCTAACAGGATGGAAAACCTGCTCTGACCTTGAGGGTCCAGCAGAAGAGCCTCAGAGAAGAAACCAGATGGGAGAAAACTCCTGGAATGGGGTCGTGGCTGCCAAACCTTTCCAGCATGATTGGGCAGGTATGAGATCCTGGGAGATCAGCCTCCGGCACTGCCTGTCAAGCTTCCACTGAAAGATGTGTGTTCTGTCCTGGGAAGAGCTAGGTAACCCCACCCGCTCCTGGACATTTGCATTGAGGAAATAAGGTGCAAACATCCCACCTGCACTTCCTGATTTGTTGGAGGGCTTGGGGCCTGTCTCTCCCGCCTCTCTGGGCAAAGAGCCTCTAGGCACGACCTCTGGCTCCCACGACTGGGAGCCAAAGGACTGGCTCTTCCCAAAAGGGAGGTGGCGTTGAAATTCCTGCCAGTGGCAGGGGTGGATGGGGCGAGGACAAAACCCCCTGCCTCTCCAGCAGGTAACTCTGCATGTGGTTTGACTGCGTCCTGTCTCCCAGGTTTTCTAGGTGGGTTTGGTTTCCAGCAGCTTGTAATGAGGTCTCCTGGGGCCTCTGGCGCAGCCCGCCTTGGACATCACTAACTGTTCTACCATGGCTACCTTACTGCCCCTCAAGACACCACCAATCCATCTGCTGTTGTTGGGGACGTGGTGCCACGCGTGGTCACACACTGGCTCACTGGACCTCCTACTCTGTCTGTCTTAAGACCGCAGTGGCGGAAGCAGGTCGGGTGCCATAGCCCCCGCCTGAAAGAAGCATGCCACTGCTCTACCCAGAATATGGATGCAGGCTCCACGCACCCCTGCTGTGACCCTGCTCTGGTCGGTGGCCAAGCTGCAGGCTGTGATACGGCCTTAGGCCGCTTGCCCTCCTGGCGGGGCCGCCTCCCACCCTTCAGATGCCCCTGCCGATTTCATTCCCTGAGCAAATGTCTGGGGACAGGGGATCTGCAGTGCTAAGGCTCAGGCCCCCCTTCGCTGTGTGGAAAACCCAGGGATCGCCTGCTGGGCCACAGGGGCCGGGCGCACAGCTACACACGCCCCTGGGGGCAGTTCTCAGCAGGGCTGGGGCTGAGCTCCCAGGTCGCTGGGCATGGTAACCCCAAACTGTAGATCCACCTCCCAGCCCGGCACCCCAGGAGGGGTTTCTGCCAAGAGGAGTAGCTGTAAGTCAGCAATGGCACTCCAACCCACCACCCCAGGGAGCCGGGCCAGCCAACACTCCCTCCAGCCTGCTGTTGATGAGTTCCTGGCATGCCCAGAGATTCTCCCAGCACACATCTCTCCTCCTAGAAACCGAGGCACCAGGGCAGCTGCAGGAACGGAAGAGCCTGCTGGCTGAACCACCCCAAGCAGGGAAGAATATTGTGGCTCACTGAGGAGGTTTAGGGACACTGGCTGGGATGGGGTCCGGCAGGGCTGGCCTCTCTCACAGGGAACCTCTGCTGGCATAGAGGGGTTGCCTTCCCTCCGGGGCCTGCCCCACTGGCACTCCTGCCCCTAGACTCAGCCCAGCAGGAGACCTCGCACAGCAGAACTGTCATTCTTTCCCAAGGCCCCGGGATCCCGGAGCTGGCCCAGGCATGCCAGCGGGCTGCCTACTGTGCACGCTGCTGGTTTGCGTGGCAGCCAGCTACTTACATTGGGGAGAAGCTTTTCCCGCAGAGCTCCTTCTTGACTTTCCTACCACCCCACCTCCTCTGACCACCGGCTACCCACCGCCTCCGGGCATGCCCTTCCCCGGCTGGTGGACCTCACCTGGGGCGTAAACACTGTTCAAAGGTGCTGCCCAGGTCTTTTCTCCCTCCCAGGGCTCTGCTGCACCCCTGCACCTCTCCACCGTCAAGCTGCCCATGTCTGTTGCCTCCCAGGAGTTGCCACTGAGCGCCTCTTGGAAGGGTTGCAATGAGATCTCAGACACCGGCACACCGGGATGTGCTGACCTCCAGGCTGGAAGGGGAGCTGCAGGGCAGGCTAATGTGGAGGGAGTACCGGAGACCTAGAGGATGGGAAGGATGGATGGAGAGATTTTGGAAGGCAGGGGAGGGAGGGGATGAGGAGGGAGGAGCAGGGACTGACCGCATAGAGAGAGGGAGGCAGTGAGGAACGGAGGGAAAGAAAGAGGGAATACAGGGACAGAGGGAGGGTGGGAGGGAGCAAGGGAATCGGTGAGGAAACGTAGGGGAGAAAAGCTGTCTCCCCGGACTCCTGGAGCAACAGCAGCCCCTGCTATCCTCGGGTTTGGGCTGAGGGTTGTGGCGAAGGCCGGCAAGGGAACTCGTTTCGGGCTTGCCTGCTTCAAGGAATAAGTGTCAAAGAAAAAAGACGGATTCGCTGCCGTGCGGGTTTTCACCCACGTGGGTTTACCGCCAAATCATCCCCTACGCCACCCCCACAGTGGGCGCAGTCACAGCCCCACCACTGACCCTCACAGGGGAGCCACACCTGAGTACTCCGAAGCCTGATTTCTGATTACACGTCACCTCCGCCCTCTGCAGGTCCGTAGCTCACGCTCTCTCTGGCCCCACCCCACCCCGAGGCTGGAACATGCTGTTTCTTTCCAGAAGCCCGCGGCACCTGCATCCAGGGCTGGAGTAAGAGCAGCATCCTTTCTTGCCCTCCCTCCAAACCGCCATGCCACTATTGTGACCCCCCACGCTATGGGACATGGAATCCACTGCCATCACGCTGGATGAATCTTGTCTTCTGTTTCGCCTGGTCTTCGGACGCATTACACACCTGCATGGGTGACCTGTCAATGCAACGGTGACACTCACAGGCATCTGGTGGCCTTCTGCAGGAGGGGGCTCCCTTTGAAAACACAAGACCCACACGGGAGGTTCAGTTCCCACACTCCACCTCCACCCCTTCCAGCTGGAGCCCCCTGCTGCACAGGCCAGGGAGCGCCCCAGTTCCCGAGGGATCCCTGAGAAGACCGGAGAGCTGTGACCTCCTCACCAAACCCACCCCCTCCAGTCTCTTCCCCTCTCCCCCTTCCCGCGCCTCTGCTGGCTTCTGGGCCACACCCCCCTCCCACCACCCCCCCCCAAACCCACCTCCCATGCCACCACACACCCACCAGCACAACCAGCTTCCCGGGGCCAGTCAGTGCCTGGAGGCCCCCAGAGGCGGGCATGCTGTCCCAGGGCTGGGCAGCAGGTGCTGAGCCTCCTGCTCGTGGGCCTTTCGAAGAGCCGCTTGGCTGTCTGCGCCGCCTCCTGGTTGGATTAGGATGCTCGGGTGCTACCCGCGATGGTTTCCCCGGCTAACCTTAGAACGGCACTTCCCCGCTGAAGCCCGGGAGGACGAGGACGGGCGGAGGAGATGCTGGCTCTGTCCCCATGCGTGAGGCCCAGTCGGCTTTGAGCTGAACCTATACCCGGGTTTCTGCCACCAGCAACGGGTTATATTGTAAAATCCATTGGCGCCCGGAGCTCAGGGTTCAGATCTGTTTCAGAATCCAGAGGTCACGCCAGCTGAGGCAGCACCGCGAAATCCTCCGCCTCTGCCCGACACGCCGCTCACTGGTAAGGCAGGGAAAGCGATCTCCGCCACCATCCCAGACGCCTGCTCGGTGCCTTGAGAAAGGATCGTCAGTCATCGCCAGCAGGGATGGACAGACAGACGGGCCTCCCGAGTCCAGGATTCACGCCTGGGTTTCAGAATGGCCAGGCACCCGACCAGTGGCAGGCCAGCACACAGGCAGCCTGAACGCTGCCTCCCCGCGTGGTGTCACCCCCTTCCCGGGAGGTGGCACAGGCAGGCGGATTTTGCCTGGGCTAACCGGGCCTGTTCCTCCCCCAGAGGGCCCCTCTCCCACCCACTGATGCCCATGCCTCACCCCGCAGTAAAATGCCTGAAGAGGACCACAGCGCTGGGTTCGTTTGCCCCGCTGTGGTACAGCCATGGTCCGGGCTGGGCCGGGCCACAAGTGGGCTGCATGTTGTGCCCCACGCCCCAGGGCAGTCCTGCTGTGGGTTAGCCAGGGGCCCCAGGGTCGTGGCCATGCATGGGGAACCCCTGCACAGAGCAGCTCCACCTCCCCAGGCCACTGAGGGCCTGCGGCCACAGGAAGATGCAAAGCCATCCGCACTCTCCCCACCGCCTCCCCAGGAGCCCGGGGCCTGCCTCCACTCCCTCCTGCCTGTTGCTGGATGAGCTCCATGGCATAAGAGTTTCTGCAGCAGGTGTGCACCTTCCCTAGAAACCAAGCAACCCCTTGAGGGAGCTGCAGGAATCGGGAAGAGCCCGGGCCGGGCTGGAACCACCGGGCCTCAGCTCTAGGAAGAATACCTTGCCTGTTGGAGACCAAGTAGGTTATGGCTGGGGATCGTTCCGTGCAACAGCGAAACCCTTCCCGCCACATGGCACTGTAACCCCATGCCCGATCACCCGGTAGGATCCATCATCGGATCCGAAGAGGAGTCCGCACAGTCCAGCCGGCACCCCGAAGCTGCTCCTCCACCGGGAACCGAAGCAGAAGTCCGATCAAGGAGGTCCTGACTCCTATGGGTTCGACCCTGGGACTCCGCAGAGTAGGCTTTGGCAGTCCCGCCCGCCGCCTGGTTGCACTGGGCCATGCCCCAAGCGCCACCACTGCCGCCCCGCTTCCCTCGCCCGCCGCTGCTCACATTTCAGGTCTGCAGCCTGACTTCTCCGAGCCAGCGGCGAAGCCAGCTCTCCAGTGTGTGGGCTTGCGCCGGTAGTCTCGATCCGGCCAGCTGGTCACAGTGACCGGGCCTCATGTTCGGTGGCCCCCAGACTCTGCCGGGACTAGGAGCCCCAGCGATCAGGCTCGAGTCGGGCTGAGACTAGTCCTGCCAGGGCGCACAGGGATGGTGTCCGAGCCCTGGGATCTGTGAGGGTCCAGCAGAAAGAAGAAGCCTCAGGAGGAAGAAACCTCAGATGGGAGAAACTTCCTGGATGTCGGGGTCGTGGTTGTTTCCCTCGCCAAAACTTTTCCAGCATGATTGGGCAGGTGCGGAGATCCTGGAGCACTGGGCTTCCATACAGTCAGCTGGGTCAGGGGAAGCTCCGGGTCAATGCAGGGCCTCAGTGATGGCTGTGTGTTCGGGTCCGAAGAGCTACAGGTAACCCGGGACTGCTCCTGACATTTGTATCTCATGGAAGCATGTAACATCCCACCTGCACTTCCTCTCTGATTGTTGAGGGCCAGTCTGAATTCCTCCGCCCCCTGGGCAAAGAGCTCTAGCACGTGACCTCTGGCTCCCACGGATGTCAGGGAGCCAAAGGGACTGGGCCTTCCTGGGTGTGGGAGGTGGGCGGTTAGGGTACTGCCAGTGGCAGGGGTGGGATGTGGGGCTTAGATTGAAACCCCTCGCCCCTGGCAGGCATCCCTGCATGCGGCCTGGATTCGCGCAGGCCCTGTCTCCAGGTTTCAGGGTGGCTTGCCTGCGAGTTTCAGGCGAGGTCTCCCTTGGCCCCTAAGACGGGCTGGACATCATCAGTCCTCCACCATGGCCACCCCACTGCCCTCAAGACACCCCGCCTCAATCCATCTGCTGTTGGGATCGGGTGCCACGTGGTCACACTGGTCTCGCCTGACTCCCGCCTGTCTGCCTTAACGTGGCAGGAAGCAGTGCCTGCCACAGCCCCGGGCCGCCTTGAGTTGAAGGCGCGCCACTGCTCTACCCAGGACATGGATGCAGTACCCAATGGGCCCCCTGCTGGTGCAGACCCTGCCCCTGGTCGGCACAAGGCATGGGCAGATATTGCCCAGGGCCGCCTTGGTTCCCGGCGGGGCCGCCTCCCACCTTCAGATGCCTGTTGATTCCTCAAGACCCCTCGGAGCAATGTCTGGGACAGGGGACCAAGAGGCGCGGCACTGCCGGGCCCCTTCAAGGGTGGGAAACCCAGGGACCTGCCTGGCTGGGCCATTGGGGCCACGGCGTGCTTGTGCCACACACGTCCTGGGGCAGTTCAGGGTTGGGGCCAGGAGTTCCAGGGTCGCCTGGGACGGGTAAACTCCCCCCAAACTGGTGATCCACCTCCCCAGCCCGGGGACCCCAGGAGGGTCTCCCGTGCAGGAGCAGCTGCGTGTCAGACGTGCGACCTGCCAACCCACCACCCCAGGAGCCGGGCCATTGACCCAGCCTGCCGGGCCAAGCTGGATGAGTTCCCTGGCATGCCCAGAGATTCTGCAGCACTCATTACTGTCTTCTCCTAGAAACCGGGAGGCACCAGGGTAGCTGCAGGAAACTGGAAGAGTCTGGCTGGAACCAATCTCCCCACAGCGAGGGAAGAATATTGGCTCTGGGTCGGGAGGAGGTTTAGGTCACGGGCTGGGATGGGGTCTCGGCATGTGTGGCCTCTTTCACAGGGAATCCCTGGCTGGCATGGAGGCTGCCTTCCTCCTGGCTCACCCGCCTGGCACCCTGCCCCCAGGGACTGGGCCCGGTGAGAGACCCGCGACAAAGGAGAACTGTCATTCTTCCTCTGGGCGTCCCTGGGATCCCGAGTTGGCCCAGGTACAAGCAGCATGGCTCTGCCTACTGTGCACTGCTGGTTTGCGTGGCAGCCAGCTGGCCTACATTGGGAGAAGCTCCTGCAGAGCCCTCTGACTCTTCCTCACCACCCCACCTCCTGGGCTGGACCACCGGCTACCCACCGCCCCGGCAGGCGCCCTTCCCTCACAGGAGACCCCGCCCCACAAACACCGGGTCTCGGCAGCTGCCCAGGTCTTTTCTCCTCCCAGGCTCTCGCCCCTCTGCACCTCCTCTCCACCGTCGCTCGCCAAGCCTTATGTCTGCTGCCTCCCAGGAGCTGCCACCGTGGAGCGCCTGGCGGCTGTACGCAGACCCCAGACACCGGGCACACCCGGGATGCTGACCCTTCCAGGCGGGAGCGAGGGCAGGCTAATGTGGAGGGAGGCACGGGAGACCTAGAGTGATGGAAGGATGGATGGAGAGATTTTGGAAGGCAGGGAGGGAGTGGACATTGGTGAGGAGGGAGGGAGGGACTGACCGACAGAGAGAGGGAGGCAGTGAGGAACGGAGGGAAAGAAAGAGGGGACATAGGGACAGAGGGAGGGTGAGGGAGCAAGTGGACCGAGGGATGAATGCAGGCGCGACCGACTCTGGAGCAACAGCAGCCCTGCTATCCTGAGAACGGTGCTCGCTTGGGCTGAGGGCCAGGCGGCACGCAAGTGAACCTGCTCACTGCCCGTCGCCCAAGGAATGGGCGGTTTCCTCAAAGAAAAAAGACGGGGATTCGGGTTGCCGTGGGGTTTTCACCCACGTGGTTTACCGACAAATCATCCCCACGCCGAGCCCCACAGTGGAGTGCCAGGCCGACAGCCCCGACCACTGACCACAGGGGAGCCACACTCTGGGAGCATCGGAAGCCTGATTTCCCTGATTACACGTCACTGCCCTCCTGCAAGGGGTCCTGTAGCTCACTGCCCTCTGGTCCTCCACGCCTCTACCCTGAGAGGCTGGAACATGTTGACAGTTTCTTCCAGAGTTCCGCGGGCACTCCAGAACATCCAGGGAAGGGAGGAAGAGCAGCATCCCTTTCTTGGCCCCTCCCTCCAAACCGCCACACCACAGACCCCCCACGCTATGGACACGGGAATCCATCACAAGCCATCACGCCCGGGATGAATCTTGTCTCTGGGGTTTCGCTCTGGTCTTCGACGGAAGCCACACACCTGCATGGGTGAGACTGTCACGGCAACGGTGACACCCACAGGCATCTGGTGTCTTCGCAGGGAGGGGGCCTTTAAAACACAAGACCCACACGGAGGTTCAGTTCCACACTCCACTCCACCCTTCCAGGCTGGTTCTCCCTGCTGAAGACGCGTGGGAAGCCAGGGAGCGGCTTCCTGTCTCAGGGATCCCTGGAGAAGACCGGAGAGCCAGACTCGCCCAAAACCCACCCTCCACCCCTTCCCCTCCTCACAAGGCCTCTGGCTTCTGCCACACCCCTCCCACCACCACCCCCCAAACCCACCTCACCCCATGCCACCACACACACCTAATTGAAGCACACCACTCCCAAATGCACCAGTGCCTGGAGGCCCCCCAGAGGGCTGCATGCTGTCCCAGGAGCTAAGCAGCAGGCAAGTGAAGGGTTGGAGCCTCCCTGCCTGTGGGCTCGAAGAGCCGCTGGTTGTTCATGCCGCCTCCTGGCTGACAGGAACGCCACTGGTGCTACCCGCGATGGCTCTCCGGACACCTTGTGAACGGCACCCTCCCCGCGGAAGCCCGAGGACGAGGACGGCGGAGGAGACGCGTCTGGTCCCCAAGGCAAGGTGAGGCCCTGCGAGTCGGCTTTGAGCGGAACCCATACCCGGGCTTCGCCACCAAAGCACGGCTGGCACAGTCCATTGGCGTTCCGGAGCCCAGGGTTCAGATCTGGTTTCAGGAACGGTGAGGTCACGCCAGCTGAGGCAGCACCGGGCGTGGAATCGCCTGGCCCGACACACGCGGCCCACTAGGAAGGCAGGGGAAAGTGACCCGTCACCATCCCAGACGCGTCCTGCTGCCCGGAAGCCTTTGAGAAGGATCGCCCAGTCATCGCCGCAGGATGGGACAGTGGACAGAGAGACGGCCTCCGGAGTCCAGGATCACGTCTGGTTTCAGAATGAAGGGGCCAGGCACCCGGGACCAGGTGGCAGGGCGCCAGCGCATCACAGGCAGCCCCTGAAACGCGGGCTGCCCCCTCAAGCGGGTGTCACCCTTCTCCCCGGGAGGTGGCACAGGCAGGTGGGGATTTTGCCTACACCGGGCCTGGTTCCTCCTGTAGGGGCCCCTTCCTCCCACCCACTGGACTGTATCTCCCACAAGCACTCAGTAAATGCCCAAGAGCTGCACTGGGCAGCTGCTGGTCTGCTCGGGCCCCCGGCTGTGGTACAGCCACATGGTCCCCAAGCCGCCTCAAAGGGGCTGGCATGTTTGTGCCTCCACGCCCCAGGCGTCCACAGGGTTGGGGCCAGGCCCAGGTCGCCGGGGCTGCATGGAACCCAAGCCAGAGTAGGCTCCACCTCCCCAGGCCACGCCTGGAGGGTCTGCGGCCACAGGAGAAGATGCAGCCATCCGGCGCCCCTCCCCACCCAGCCTCCC